>JARKIC010000860.1:0-181378 GCA_029378375.1 Mycena olivaceomarginata
GCCTGGCCCACCCGGTGCATCTATGGTGGCACCGTTCTCGATTAGCAACCGGACGATGCTTTCGTGCCCGCCGACGCCGCTGCCGCGATTGGGCTCCAATTATTGAAGTCCCGTGCAGTTGGATCGGCCCCGTTTTCGAGCAGTAGTCGGATGGCAGTTTCGCGGCCCCCCACGACGCGCGCAACAGTGCCATTCCACCATGCGCGTTGGGTCTGCGCCGTTGTCGATCAGCAGGCGAACCAGGTCCTCATTTCCCCAATCTGCTGCCAACTCCAATGGACAGCAAAGAGTTTCGCCCAGGGCATTGACATCGGCGCCGTTCTCGAGGAGTAGTCGGGCGATCTTTCCGTGTCTGGTGATTAATGCGCGTGCAGCGCGAAATCGCATGGTCCACCGCGTGCATTAACCTCTACTCCATGCTGGAGTAGCAGGACAATGATGTTCTCCATGCCATATACCGCGATGCCGTTGTCAATGCTGCGCCATGCTCACCTGTGCCCAGGTTAAAAATATTCATTCTTGATGATTGACCGACCTGGAAATTCACATCTGCACCATTTTCGATGAGCAGGCCACGCAGTTTTCTCTTGTCCCCCAAGCCAATGTTTGTCTGCAGTTGCGGAACCGTATCGTCCGCCGCACGCGTTTACCTCTCTGCTCCTCGCTCGAGGAGCATAGGAACAATGTTCTCCATACCAAACCCAACGCCGTCGTCATGCCTCCGCCATGCTGACTCTACGCACCAAGTTATAAGAAGGTTTTATTCTAAAAAATATGACTGACCGGAAGATTGACGTCCGCGCCGTTCTCAATGAGCAACTGGGCAATCTTCTCCTGTTCTTTGGCCAATGACGTGTGCAGTGCAAAATTGTATGTTCCACCTTGTGCATTCACTTCTTACACACCTCGTTTGAGAAGCAGGAGGAACAATGCTCCATACCATACCACGAAGCCGTTGTCAATGCTGGCGCCATTGTCTCACCCTGTTCCCCAAGTTACCAAATATTCATTCTCGGCGATATGACTGACCTGGAAATTCAACATCTGCACCATTTTCGATGAGCAGCCCACGCAGTTTTCTCTCGTTCCAAGCCAATGCCGTCTGTAGTGCGGAACCGTATCGTCCGCCGGGCGCGTTTACCTCTGCCCCTCGCTCGAGGAGCATAGGAACAATGTTCTCCATTGCCAAACCACAACGCCATCGTCAATGCTCCGCCGTGCTCACCCTGAGACCCAAATTAATAAACATTCATTCTTGACAGAATGGCTGACCTGAAGATTCACATCCGCGCCTACTTGATGAGCAACTGGGCAATCTTCTCCTGTTTGTTGGCCAATGCCGTGTACAATGCACATCCATATTGTCCGCCACGTGCGTTCACTTCTACACCTCGTTTAAGAAGCAGGAGAACAATGCTCTCCATACCAAACCACGAAGCCATCGCCAATGCTCCGCCGTGCTCACCCTGTGACCCAAATTAACAAACATTCATTCTTGACAGAATGACTGACCTGGAAATTCACATCCGCGCCGTTCTTGATGAGCAAACTGGGCAATCTTCTCCTGTTTGTTGGCCAATGCCGTGTACAATGCACATCCATATTGTCCGCCACGTGCGTTCACTTCTACACCTCGTTGAGAAGCAGGAGAACAATGCTCTCCATACCAAACCACGAAGCCATCGCCAATGCTCCGCCGTGGCTCACCCTGTGACCCAAATTAACAAACATTCATTCTTGACAGAATGACTGACCTGGAAATTCACATCTGCACCATTTTCGATGAGCAGCCACGCAGTTTTCTCTTGCCCCAAAGCCAGTGCCGTCTGTAGTGCGGAACCGTATCGTCCGCCGCGCGCGTTTACCTCTGCTCCTCGCTCGAGGAGCATAGGAACAATGTTCTCCATGCCAAACCACAACACCCATCGTCAATGCTCCGCCGTGCTCACCCTGAGACACAAATTAATAAACATTCATTCTTGACAGAATGACTGACCTGGAGATTCACATCCGCGCCATACTTGATGAGCAACTGGGCAATCTTCTCCTGTTTGTTGGCCAATGCCGTGTACAATGCACATCCATATTGTCCGCCACGTGCATTCACTTCTACACCTCGTTTGAGAAGCAGGAGAACAATGCTCTCCATACCAAACCACGAAGCCATCGCCAATGCTCCGCCGTGCTCACCCTGTGACCCAAATTAACAAATATTCATTCCTGACAGAATGACTGACCTGGAAATTCACATCCGCGCCGTTCTTGATGAGCAACTGGGCAATCTTCTCCTGTTTGTTGGCCAATGCCGTGTACAATGCACATCCATATTGTCCGCCACGTGCGTTCACTTCTACACCTCGTTTGAGAAGCAGGAGACCAATGCTCTCCATAACCAAACCACGAAGCCATCGCCAATGCTCCGCCGTGCTCACCCTGTGTCCCAAGTTAACAAATATTCATTCTTGATGATATGACTGACCTGGAGATTCACATCCGCGCCGTTCTTGATGAGCAACTGGGCAATCTTCTCCTGTTTGTTGGCCAATGCCGTGTACAATGCACATCCATATTGTCCGCCACATGCGTTCACTTCTACACCTCGTTTGAGAAGTAGGAGAACAATACTCTCCGTACCATACCACGAAGCCATCGCCAATGCTCCGCCGTGCTCACCCTGTGACCCAAATTAACAAACATTCATTCTTGACAGAATGACTGACCTGGAGATTCACATCTGCGCCGTTCTCGATGAGAAACTGGGCGATCTTCTCCTGTTTCTTGGCCAATGCCATGTACAATGCGCAATCATATGGTCCCCCATACGTATTTACGTCTGCCCCATTCTCGAGTAAAAGCCGAACAACGGTGTCGCGACCGGCCTCCACGCTGCTGTCAACGGTGTCCCTTGTCGTTTGGTGGGAGTGTTGACATCGGCACCATTTTCTAGGAGCAGCCCGAACCATTGTGAAGTGCCCGTAGTACGATGCTATGCTGATGCCCGACCCATCTGGGTGCTTGCCCATGGTGCCTTCTCGAGCAGGAATTTTGCTGTTCCCCACAAGGTTCGCTGCTGCAGCAACCCACAAAGCAGAGGGTTTTGAGGGCCAATTATGGAAGTTTCCATGGAGGTGTTCCCCATCTCCATCCCATTGCTTGCTTCCATTGAACGGCACAACTAAGGAACTGCAGAATCATGTTTTCAAGTTGAACTTCGGGCTGTCCGGCAGCATGTGCCAAGCAGTACTGAGAATACTCCACGAGAGGGGGTGGATCCCGTAGGCCCCAGGAGCGAGCCGGAAATCCGTCGGAAGCAAGGAATGTGAGGAGTGTGTGCGTTATATTCGTTTGCGCGTCTGGAAATTTCTCGGCTTGAATTTTGTCTAAATATTCCTGTGTTGTGTAGTGGACGAGTCGCACAATAGAATACCGCTTGTCCACGATGACCAGCCCAGCACATGCGGCGAGAATAATGGTGATGTCCATAAGATTGTCCTTGTCCAGCTGCCGTGCATCCGGCTCAATAGCCAGTGCTGTCCGCAATTCTTCGATGGTCAATGGCCTCTTCGCATTCGCGACCCAAGTAAGGGCCGAGTGAGCAACTTTCCTGTCCTCCTCGCTCTGGCCATCAATTCGCAGCATCACAATGTCGTAGGTGTTGCTCAAACCCTTTGGCAAGTGTTTGAGAGTGTCTCGAATGGCCTTTATGGTGGGCTTTGCCGCGAGGGATTCAAGATGAAGCTTGGCCAGCAGAAACCTAGTTATACTGAGTTCAACACGCTCGGCCAATGAATCACGGTGGCTTACATTCCCTCTGCGGTTTTCGAGATGTTGGTATGGATTTCCACTCGTAATTGTAATTCGGGTTGTGTTCGAAGGTGTGTTAACAAACGCGGCGACCTCTGAATTTGAGTATCAACATATTTTCGAACATCGTCGTCGTTCGCGGAGATCTTTATCACGTCAAGATTCAGATGGAAAGCACCGGGAGTAATGTTTGGCCGCGACGTTATCATCACATTAACGGTGGGACCCATACTTGTGAGGTGCTGGAGAAGGATCCACCGCTGGGCTTCTGGATGCTCGTCTATGGCGTCGACGATGATGTAGACCTTGGGATAATGGATCAAAGAAGAATTCAAGATGTCGCAAATATCATCCAGGGACGGTGTGGTACCCTTCTTGTGATGCTGTTGATACATTTGTGTTGCCAGAGGCCCAACATCTCGGCCAAGGACTAATTGTCTCCACAGACCTGAAAGAAGCCTTGCCGGGGTCTGGGTGTCGGCCTCCTTGTGATTCAGATAGAGGCAAGCTACCCCAGTGTTATTGCTTTCTGATCCAGCTGTGAGATGATCCACAACCTTGGATCTGGGTTCAAAATAATCAAGTGCAATCATGATCAGAGCAGGGAGAGACGAACACAAGCACGGTTTTTCCCGCACCCGCTATATTTTTTATCAGTACTCGTCGTTGATGCGGAGACTAAATCACGCACGAATTCCACGGCACCAAAGTGTCCTCTCAGAACCAGACTCCCATCGTGTGAATCGCAGATCTGCGAGCAGCCACCCACCGGTGTCTTTCTGGCGCGCACGAGAAATATCCGCGTGCCGAAGAAAGAAATTGATCGGTGAGAGCCAATCGATGATCTTTGAGCGCTCCTCAGCTGGATGAGGTTAAATGGTTGACCGGGTCAATTATGAGGTCAACACTCACATTCCATTCGTTGTTGTTGCTCCGGCCCAGAACCGTGACTACTGTTGTTGTGAAACTGCATTTGGGATAGGAGGGGGCGAACCGACTTACTGATGATTCACGGTGAATTGGTTAGCCTGGATATCACCAAAAGTCACTTTGGGACCCTCCCCATGACCCCCATGACCCCCACTCCCGCCGCCCGCCCCACCATTGCCCCCCTTGCCGCCTAGGCAACGTAAATAATCAAGTTGGTATTCTTACCAAATTTGGTACGCACCATAGATGTGCTGATTAAATGTGCGCGATTCACTAGCTTGGGCCATTGTGTCGATCGCCGGAGGTATAGAGTCCGGTGAAGATTTTGTGTTTGCACTACAGTGGACCTGGAGGTATAAGAACAAGGATAGACACAGCCTAGTAGGACACGTGGCGCCTTCATGCAGTGTCCGCCTTCTGAACGGGCATAGGGCATCAAACCGTCCCGTAAAATTACGGAACGACGGGCCGTAAAACCGGTTACGCCCCCGTACCGTCAGCGAGGTTGGTTCGACCTCCAACGGCGCGGTGACGGTACGGGTGAAGCCGTTTACGGGTCCCCGTAACCGGCCGTTTATGCGTAAAAGACGGGCTCACAAAATTAACCAAAAGTGAGCATACCGATGATGCCGAGAGCCTGCCACAGCGTTATCAGTTCCCCAGCAACTCGTAAGTTGCTGGCCGCGCCAGTGCGGCGGGCCAAGCTCATTGCCGAGCGTGCCCGATCGGTGATCTCGACACCGGGCCGGGGTCAACATGTAGCCATTTTGATTAAGTTGTGAACACATTTCTGATTCTCGCAACCTTTTTGCATCGGATGCCAACAGCACTTCCTTCTGTCTTTCTCACAAGCCATTCAAGGCCAAAACAAGGTGAATTTGGGCTGAACTTGAGCTGAACTCGCACTCAAATCCAGATCAGCTTGCGAAGACCGTAAATACGGCGTAAACGGACGGAACGCACGGGACCCGTCCCGTTTGGCTCATGAGTTGGGACCTTGACGGACGGCTGCACCCGTGGCGTAAGGAAATTACGCCGTATTTCTTACGCCCGTGGGCGTAAAACGGACGGTTTGATGCCCTAAACGGGCAGTTGCTGTTTACGGATTTTGCGTGGGATTTCACCTTCCGGTCCCGGACAATTATACCAGTTCCAACGCAGTATCAACGGAGCCGTAACCCCTAAACATTAGACTATTGGCACACGAATGTAGCCAGGTAAATTGCCCCGTAAATGCACGACTCCAGCCATCTGCCGGCTAGGAACTGACTCCGCGGACCGCTTGGCCTGGAACCTTTGATGTTGATGATAGCAAATACTAATAGGTGGATCTTTTTTCGTTGATGCGGCCTCATTATTTCATTATTTAGCGAATACCCGAGCCGCGGCGGGATGCCCGCTGATGCCCGCCATCGCTGCTCCGTTCTGCGCGCTGATTTATTTGCGCATGCTATCTTCCATCATTGCCGATCCGCTTCCCCCCACACTTGTCGTCCGGCCACCTACGCCCCCCCCCCCTCCCCGCTTTACACGCCTATCTCCTGCTCCCACGGTAACAGCATCACAGTATAACAGTACACGCCGCTTCCCGTCCCGCTCACGCCGCACTTTCTGCCTTTTCCGCCGCTCCCCGCACGTCACCGTGCGCATTTCGCGATTTGGAAGGACTACCGAAATTTTCGATCCTGTCACGCTCCGCCCGGCCCTGTACCGAAATGTCGAATAGGTAAAAGATGTCACGCGTCACCCCCCGTGTCGATTTGAACGAAATTGTACAGTATTATTGGTAAGTGGACTTTCCATCGAACGGTAACCTGATGGTTACTCTGGGTGACTCCTAGGCTCGTTTCAGCCTCTATAGTATGGACTGCGCGATTTCCTGAAGATAGTCGTTCAGGATCACGTATACTATAGAGGCTGGAGTTTACGAGTACAGGCGAATACGAACCGCCTCGGAGTTTGAAAATTTGAGTCAGATGATACACCGAAATATCAGCGATCTGTCACTCCATCAATTTTTTGCCCGAAAACAGCCAGAAAGAAATGCCCATAGCTCACTCATTCCCTGTCGTAAATTGCACAAGAAAATTTCCAACGCCTCATATTGGTCCTGACATGGCGCCTGCAAAGAAACGGCGCCGATGGATGTATCGAAAGGCGCTGACGAATGTCCATCATTCTTTTCAAACTCCGAGGCGGTTCGTATTCGCCTGTACTCGTTAACTCCAGCCTAGGTGACTCCCTTGCATGACAGATGGTGACGCCGAGTATCCAGGTTCTTATTCAGAGCAAGACGGCCGGCGCGACCCAGAGCCGGTCCGCACTGACTGCCATGGCTCAGACTCCCATTCCGCCGAGAATTCAAATAGTGGGAATCAGGGCGAGTACCAGTATTTTTGTGTTCACGCGATGCAGCTAATTAATTCGCCTCTTCAGCATCATCGGCACACAGGCAGTGTTGCAGGAAACAAGTCTGATCCGCACACGCTTCGTTCAGAAATGCTTTCGCTCTCCGGGACATTCAGATTCATTAAGAACGTCCAGCTCGTGCTCATGTTATTCCTCTGCATACGAGCAGATGTGATTTCGTTGGAGATACGGAGACTCAGATGTGAAACTCGTCCCGCATAACAACCAACTGCCATAGCTTCATTCCGCGTTTAACTTCTCAGCTGGTCGTCAGTTCAACCACCGCCAAAAGATTGTTTCAGATGCCGTCGCTCGGACTTGAACTCTATTTTAAGTGAGCTCAGTTTCGGACAAGTTCGCGGTCCGTTCAACCTTGTTTTTTGATTTATTTTTGTTCAAAGCTGATTTACATCTTCGGCAGGCGTATACGGTGATCTGATCTATCAGCGCTCCGCTGATTAGAGGTGAGCGATGATGTATCAAATCCCCTGAGCCAGCGGAGGCTCTGATACATCAGCCCAGCATTAACTTACCTTTCTTAGCCACAACCCCGCCCCACATGCTCCGCCCAAGAGGTGAGCGATCATTCACGATCAGACACAGACCTCTTTGACAACCCCCCCAAATCGGGAAGTCCGACATCTCCGACCGACTTTCAATGGTCTCAACCCTGAACTTCTCACTGTGACTTCAATCTTGGCCCCGATAACGCTGAAAAATTTGCGAGACCCCCCATTTTTGCATATAATACATCTCTCTACTTACTCAGAATATTTTATTTCCTATAGCAACGAACACGCTACATTTTACATTCATTTTGCGATTTCGATCGACACGCTTCGGCACGAAAACACGATGACGTCGCAAAGTTTTGGACTCGGTCCGATGCTCTCCGAAACTCTCTTTCCTCAGTGAAAACAATGACGTACCCCCCCCCCCCCCCCCCCCCCCCATTTCACGTGTTCCCGACTTTGGCAGGTCTGTGTCAGGAACTTTACTATCGCTCACCTCTTGGCTCCGCCCCTGCACACGCGCCTCCCGCCAGTGATGGTCCGTGCGCATTTGTTTACAATTGTTACATTCCCATCACCCTCATCATCACCTTTCCTCCTCCACCGTGCCGGCTCCCCCTCACCTCTGCAGCCACTGCCCGCTCTGTAACTCCACAATCCTTCTCTTTACGGCCCTCGCTATGCCAATGTCGCTCCCTGGACCTTGGAGCACTCTCCTTACTCCGGAAATGGCACTATACGCTGGCCTCTCTCGCTGGACCTATTCCTATTCTCATAAAAGCTGCATTTCTTGGCGGATTGCTTTGGAAGCCCCTAAATCGAGTCCTTAGCACCCGATGTTGCATCTCCTCCAAGGAGAGCCCTCAAATGTCGTCAGGAGGCCCGCAATCGCTCGCCGTGTCCCTGGGATACATTCGCGCTTCCTGGTATGGCTGGAGCTCGTTTGCTCCTCCAATTGCACTGTATCCATGGGGCACTATCTGATATCATTCCGCCGCAGTTTCAATGGCTTCCGCTCTCCCCTGCGTCCGCTAGTGCCCGCCCATTACTGCGACCGCTCCGAAAATTATTCTGGGGCTCAGCGTGCTTCCTGCATTCCTTAAAACCCGTGTGCACCATGTGGCATGCATGAGGCTTCCGCCCCCAGCACGGCCGTCCCTTCCTCCACTGCCCCGTCGCCACCGCTCGCTACCCCGGCTCGCGCCGCTCATTCCGCCCGCCCGCGCGCAGGGCCAGGCGGACTGCAGGTCTCCGAGACCTTCCTCGAGACACTGTACATGCGCCCCGCACGCGCACACCCCCCGCCGCCGCTGCGCCGACTCTGCGCATGCTGCCCTGCGCCCGCCGCGCATGGCGTACCTGCGCCCGCCTCGCTGGCTCCATTTTTGACCCCCTTGGTTCTTCGGGATGTCCTCTATGCGCCCCGCATGCGCCCACTGCTACTGTGCTGACCCAGCGCTCGCTGCCCCGCCCCCGCCGCGCATTGCGCACCTGCGCGCGCATCGTTGGGTCCATTTCTGCACCCCAATCGATTTTCGGGACGCTACTCAGGCGCCGCGCACACGCAGCACTAGCCCCCGCCGCTGTTGCGTTGACCCATCGTATGCTGCCTCGTCCCCGCCGCCCATCGCTGGGCCCATTTCTGTGACCCAGTCGGTTTTCTGGCCCGCCCTCGCTGCGCATTGTATACCCGCATGTGTCCTGCCACATGTGGCATGCACCCGTCCGCCGTCCACCGCTCTTGCGCTCCCAACCCCCGTTGGCTCGTCCCCTTCGCGTACCCACTGTTGCACCGATCCAGCGCACGCTGGCCCGCCCCGACCCGTGGAATTAATTAGCTACCTGAATGAGAACATCCCATGCGTGCCACCCGTCCGCCATCCACCGGATCTTGCGTGCGCGACCTCCTGTGTAATTTACAACAAGGCTTCTTGTTTTAGTCGATACACATTCTTATAATCATTTTTCTGAATTCCCTTTGGTTCCTGAACTGTTTTTGAGGAAGTAGATACTGTCAAGCCCATGAAAGAAACGCTACGCCGGTGAACGCAAGGATCAAAATCATCTCGCGAGCTGATATCGCGAACTGATATCAGTTCGCGAGATGATTTCTCTCGCGAACTGATCTACGCACCATTTTTAACACTGGTCAATGTGAGTACCCCAAATCTTTTAGAATACGAGTACAATGCCTTGCAACTATCCAATCTGATTTTCTTTGTGAATTTATATGCCGTTGTTCAAGAGATATAACAAAATCGGTCGCGAACTGACATCGAACCCAGAATCAATTCTTGGTTTAGGAATGCAACTTACCAGGCTCTCACTCGACGTTTCTGAACGACATCGACATTTGGTCTCTTCAATTGCTACTGTCACCTCCACATCTCCTAATGTTCAGCTGATCATTCCCAACCTAAAAATGCATTCAGAGGTCTTCAGGGGAGAGGAAAGTGCAAGAGTGGAGGGTTGGGGTGGTCGCAACCAACATCAGTTCACGAAATAAATTGCTTTCTGATATATACACTTATAGTATCCAGCCAAAACTGACCCAAATCCTGCAAGAGATCATTTTCAGGCTGACTAGCATGGATCTAGGAGTATATTGAGGATATTGAGGACATTTTTCGCGTTATATCCACTGTAAGCGCCCGTTAAGCGCCCAATTCGGAGTTCAGTCCGCGCCTTCGGAGGCGTTACCCGACGTGACCAACGTGACATTTCCTACTTTCCACCACGATCATGTTAATCGAAACTCGTTATCTTGGCTATTCCATGGTACTGGCTGCCTGAAGACTTGTTCCATACGCTTCTCCGTCTCTCCTCTTGATTATCAAGGACTTTCATCCAGAAAACACCTTGCTACCGGTACTTTTTGCTCACGTCGACATCTGTGGCTTGCAGCTCGCCAGTTCTCGTCAGATTTGCAGGAATTCCTCGGGATCTGACTGGGAAGATGTCATGATTCTCCTCCCTGCCGCATTTTGGCCTGTGCAAGGCTGTCAAGCCCGGAAATCCCCGCATTTGCAGTGCAGTCATGATTTTCGCGAGGCATTTGTTTTCTCGGAGTGCATGGAAGGTGTGTCCGCAGTCAATCCGCAGTCATTGTTCTGGTTTGGGTCTCTCCATCGCTTACTTGGGCTTTGGCTTGAAATTCGTAAGCCCCCAGCCGCCTTTCATCTTCGGACATATGCGCACACTTGCAGCTTTGCTGGCGCGTCCCCTGCGTGAGCAGTACACCCAGCCCAGCTCCTCTGTTGGAAATTGGGCGGTGGACGATGGCAATGGGACTCAAAGGGCTCGCTTTTGGTGCATTGTTCAAGCCATCGGAATTTTCTAGGTGCTCACCTGTGGTTCGGAGTGCGCTGGCCTTTTTGTATGCCACGTCACCTTTGCGTGTGGGCTGACGCGGGCGCAATGCAGCCATACCATCGGAGTAGTACACCTTCCCGCCTGTCCGACGCATCGAGCGGGCGGCCGCAAGCGCAGTGGCATAAATTGCTGGATGCACCATCTGCGCCCGCGCACGCTGCGGCAACATCTCGTGAAGCGTTGCAGACACCGGCAACTCCCCCGGGACCGGGTCTTGATGCCCGTGGGACGCGCAGACGCGGGCGCAGCGCCCGGCGCCGGTGGGGTTGGTGTATGTGTCCGTTCTCGTATCATAGAAGTATGTGGTAGCTGCGGAGGACGACAGGCTCTCGCTGCGAGTCGTACGGAATATATGCACGGGTGGACGGTCAGACCGTATCCATGAGCGTTGCCGCGGGGTGTCTGCGCGCGCGTTATCCCAGGCTCTGCAACGCGTCGGCGCAAGCTGGGAGCTCTGCCAATTGGCACGAAGAAGTACCGACACGGGAAACACACCAGCCCCAGGCCCAGCGAGATGCGCCGCCACACACAATGCTCCCCGGTGCAGAAACTGCGAACGCACGTCCTCGGTCTTCCCGTGGCCCTCAGCCACACGCCGTGAGCTTATGAAATCGAGAAGTAACGTGCGCGGGCCAAGCAATCCCCAGCTGGATGCTCGTCGCGGTGGTGCGAATCCAGCACTCGTGAATGCTCTAGACACGCGTGGTATCCCGCGAATACCATCGTCGGCCCCGTAGATCAGCACCAGTGCATAAGCGCGGGGACGCATGCACCCGGAGCACCGCGGAGGGGGAAAGCGTGCACGGTGCACGGTGCATCGCAACCGGCGCCACGGATCCCGACCAGTTCCCCTGTCCGCAGTGCGTCCCGCGCGTCCAGCATCGCCTGAGGATTTCGTGGAGCGAAAAATTGACGGAATTTATATATAAATCATGTTTTTGAGCCGCCTTTTCACACGTTTAATCCCTTACTTGGCAAGCATGTATTCCTTGTACATTCCCTATATGCTAGAATTTTTGCACGAATTTTACTTCAATTTGTGGCCATCATCGCCGACGAGCAAAAAATTGATCGCAATTGATCGCAGCGTCCAGCACATTTGATGGACGTTGACCAAATGCGGATGTTTGCCGTCGTCGTACAGCACAGCGACGGCTCCCCAAGACAATTGGGTAATCTTGGGTGGAAGAGACCCTGTGATGATGTATCAGAGGTGTCTCTAAGCTAGAGGTTTTCATACATCACCCCTCTGCGCTAATTAGAGGTCAGTGATGTATCACCACGCCACACTAAGGTGTCTTCGGGTCAGGTCAGCCAGGAACATCTAACCAATCAACCACGCGAGTCGACTTCGCTTGTTTGCATCGAGTTCGCCTTATCTATAAGTTTTCTGCATTTGAGGTGAATTTGAAGAAAGGAATGGAGAAAGGAAGAACATGGATGCAAGTCTGTTCGGTCGACGCAGCAGCTGGTAGCGCGCGACTCGACTCGAACCGGCGGCGTGCGCGATTTGGATCTCGAGGAGTTGCAATGTTTGATTTAGACGCGGTATGTCTCCGAGTGAATGGAAGGCGACTCGGAGTCCTGGCAGCACAATTCGGACGGGAGGGGGTATGAGCAAAATAGATGGGTTCATTCGATTCGGTGGTCTGTGTATTGTATTTTATTTACTGGCTTGCTACGGGTGATACGGTGGATACAGCCTGGGGAGAGCAGAGACGGCACGGGAGTTGTGGGCGTAAGAATGAGTGGGTTAGATAAGAAAAGGAAAGGGCAGAGGGGCGGGCGGACAGAGATGAGGCAGAGCGAGCACGAGTCGGTGGTGAACAGTGAAGCGCGTCCACTGACGGGCGGGAGTAGAAGGAATGAGAAGGGAGGTGTGGCCGGAAGCATGTGAAGGTAGGGATCGTGCGCGCCAGGTGCGTTGCGTAAGAGTGCGTACAGCGCCCACGGGACGTTGTGCTCACAGATCGGGGGACGCAGAGCAAGGCCTCGAGTGACGGGGCACAAGCAGCGGCGAGCAGACAGATGTATGTAGACCCGTCGGCGTTGCCCGATTAGCGGGATTCCAGCGGATCAGTGACAGAGTGACGCGGGAGGCGAGAGGCGAGGAGGAAGGGAAGATGGTGGGGTGAGGAAGAGGGGGAAGGATGAGTGTTAAAGGAGACGAGGGAGCGAGATACACAAGAAGGAGGCAGAGTTCAAAGGGACCGAGCACAGCGGTACGCACTCGACGTGCTCACAAGCCAGCCGCGAACCCGGTAGTTGGTGCGCGCGCGGTCGTACGGCGGTGCTTGGGTCTCGAACTGCGCGTTGAGTCGCTCGGCGTGGGTGTGTGTGACAGTGTCTAGCGGTGCCGTGTACAGACGGAAGTGTGAGCGTAGCCCACGGACAGAAGTAACCCGTCGAGTCGAGTCGCATCACTCGGCATTCTCCAAGTAGCATCCTGCTAGGTTCAGTCCAAGGCCCGTTCTGAGAAAGCCGTAGATGCCGCGTCGGGCAAACAGACCAAACATCAAAACAAATAAGGCACGCACGACTTTCTTCCCGGCTTGCCCGGGCCGGAGCTACGCGGGCTTGCTCCGAACCTAATATCCTGCGGGATTCACCGAGCCTGGCCCTGATCGAACTGATCGAACGCGGGCTTTCGCCTGCTTCCGCGCCAATCAGGGGCTGTGCGAGGATCCTCATTCCCTGATCCGCCGTTTCGTTTCACTCCAGAGTCCACAAGAAAGAGGATCCCAACCTCCCGCCTACCCACGTGGAAATCGCCAACCTTAAATCCCAGGCATTTGAAGACAACAAAGTAATACTATCTCATTCCTGTTGAAATGTGATGTACGTTATGTTCCCAACCTTTCGCGACCAGCCGCGGCCCAGCTAATTTTCAGCTGATTTTCGAACCCGAGCCGATTTGTATTTAATGTATTGAGCCACTTACGTTTCTGTCATGTTCCTTGTGGGCGGGCTTAGGCGAGGATGACTCGGTAACCTTCGTGTCATCGGCTGGAATACTCCTCACGCGTGCATACCTACGGGTGAACTCGGGGTCCGAAACAATTTCAATGGACGGCGGAGGGCTGCAAAAGAGGGTTCCTGGTCTGCTTCCATCCTATTTGTTTGGCTGCTGTGGCCTGCCGTGGCCTCAAAACCTGGCGCTTTTTGGGTTTGCGACCGGTTTTCATAAACGTAAAGGATCCAAACATATCTTCCAATCCACCCGGTGCCGTAAATCGATAAGCAACTGCCGTTCTCACAGGCTTGTGGTCTTTCAGCGCTTGCACCAGCCAAGCGGTGTCTCACAGGACTAGGCTCTCACGAAACGGAAACGAACGGGACTTTCAAACATTGCTTGTGGCCAATCACCGCTCGTCTTTTTTTGCCCAGCGCCTAGACCAGGCACGAGACGAACCCAGGTTTCCACCTGCTCCTTACGCCTGTAAATTGTGCCACAAGTACCATTTAACGCACACTACGCTCAACGTTTGAACCTCAACACACTCTTTGCGGTCACTTCTCTTTACGGTCACTTGGATTCTGCCTGCGGCTTGGGAACTGTGTTCATAATTTCGACTTAAAGGGGATCTTGAGGCAAGGCACGCTGGCGCATGTAAACATCGATATACTTCCACAACCCAGCGTTCCCAAGCAGGATCTCAAATTTAGAAGTCATGTCCCCATTGAGCTTGATGCGATTCGCAAATTTTCTATTGTCTGTACGGCAGCTAACGTTGTCTGAGCCCCGACTCTAGGACAACCAGCTCTCACGGCGGGACTTGACTTCCGTGTTTCACGCACATGTACACGCGCTCGCAGCACCCAGCTCCACCGGCCAAGATCGATGCCCTGGATCACCGATTCGCGTTGGCCGCCGCGCCGCCCTATATAAAGAGCGACCAATGCGCCAGTTATACTACCCCACCGTCCTCATCGAAAACATGTTCTCCCGCGTCCTCACTGTATTTGCCCTTGCCCTTGCCGTCGCAGCCACCACCTGCCCCAACTGCCCGGCCACCGACCTTCTGGGCAACGCACTCGTCGCCAAGAGCGGCGGAACTCTCGGCACGCCTCGTTTCTGCGGGTGCGTTCACAGTGCCATTGAATCTTTCTTCGATTTTTGGTTATTTAATCTCGCCTCCGCAGGTACTCCCCCGACGCGACCGGCGCCGCGGGCCCTTCGGTCCTTTGCTTCTACAATGTGCGTTGACTTTCAGTTTATCATTTTTTCTCGGTTGAACTAGTCACTAGGACTCCACCGGCGCGGGCTCTGGCCCCGGCGCAAGCTGCCCGGCAGTTGCGCCCATTGCCGACGTTTGCTAAACATTGAACGATGGTAGGTTCACTGCAGCGCCTGTCCGTTTCATGATCCTACACTGCTGAATGCTTAATCAGGTTCAAAAATATTAATGTTTCCGGCCTGTAGATATCATTAGTTACGCCGCAAGAATTCGAACACGAATTTTCTTATCATGCGTCCAACCCAGCATCCGCTGCCTGTTAGCCTGAAAACTGCAGCTTTTATCCGCCCACGCTTCGCGTCCTGCTCCGCGAATGAACCTGTCCGAGATCGCCGAACATCACTTGATTATACTTCTTCCACCGCCACCTACTTCAACATATCGAGATACGAGACCAACTAACAAATTTTAAAGAAAGCTAATTCTTCGAAGTATCAGTTCATGTTGAAGTGTCTGTCTCCGAGAGACTAACCCACTATGTCACGCCGCCGCCCATTCCTCCTCCCACTTTGCCGCCGTGCCGAATACCGACTCCCTCTCTCTCTCACGCCGCCTCCTATCCACATTCATTGCGTAGCCTCGTTTATATCTCATCTTTCCATCCGTATTTCATTCGTCATCTATTCTGTACTCGTGCTCTATCCGTTAACGCTGCTGATCTGTCACTTGTCGTGTCCGTCCTATTTGGCGCGGACTGTGCTGGTTCCATTGATTACAAGGTCGGCTTTCTCAACATCCACGCCTTCAAGTTGATGGAGTGGGTCGTTGTCAAACGTCCTGGGTCGCATGGTCGTGGCGTTCAACCGATTATCCGCCCGGTATTAGTTCAATGTGAGCTTGGCATCCGGCAGAACCAAAGTCTATCTCATCGGAAAATGGCGGAATCACAGCAGATGGCTCTCATTTGGAATTGACGCAATGAGCAAATACAATGTGTGGGGAGGATTTGAACATCATTCCGCTCCATGTGCTTGCAAAGCTCAGATGCCCATGAAGAAACTACTTATACGGCGTGTATCTGGTCGAAAGAAAGTGGCATACGTGGTCAGTATACAACGAATGGTCGCCATTGATAACGAGAAGAAAAAAAGACAACGTGTAGGGCAACAACTGTAGCCATGAGTATTCATAAAGAGTGTATACGGCGTGTATCTCATTGATTGAAAGACGCGCAGCGGAAGTGAAACTCGATTGTGATCAGCGTAAAAAGCCGAGCGCAGCAAGCCCGACGACCAGGCCCGCGAATAGCCCCGAATTTATGCCCGAGCGGAGTGCCGAACCAGTCCCAGAAGGTGCAGCAGGAGCTTATGCATGACGGATGCCATGAGCATTGCAATCTCGGGGACGACACGGAAAGTGGACTCACCTGAGGCAGAGGTTCCAGACACTGAACCGGATGCTGACGCCGACGCCGACGCCACAGTGGCTGAGCTAGATCCTGACACAGATGAGAAGCCTGACGCAAATGAGGACCCCGCAGTGATATTAGATACGGAGCCCGAGGATGCGCCATCGTTGGCGATGCACGAGATGCCTGCGCAGGTGGTGCAGGTTCTAGACATCCACGACTCAGAGATGGAACATCGTAATATAAGGAGTCTCACCGAGTGGTAAGAATACACTGCTGGTTCTCTGCGCAGTTACAAGCGGGGACACTAGGACACACGATACATCCGGTCGATGACGGGGCAGCCGACTGGGCCATGGCTGGGGCGAGGGTTGATGCAACGACGAGCAAAGCGAGGAGATGCATCGTTTACAGGTTTTGGGGGAGGGAGTTAGGAAGGAAGGTGACGGTGAAGGTGAAGGAAGAGAGCGACGTGACAGGCATCAAATCAGTAATCACAGGCTGATTCCTTTCTCGCACTGATTTCATTCCCGCCTTCGGGCGGTTATGAAGACGACTGTGGGATAACATCCGGTGTCGTCCACCCCGCTGGCTCGTGCCGCTAGTCGGCAACGTCCCTGAGGGAAAATGGAAAAATGAAAGAGCAACATACAAATACTGGTGATATAAGAATAAATGCCCGAAGGGACACCGCCCTGAGTCTCGAAGCCGCGGAAAGAAGGTGAGTGATCTTGAGACTACGAGTGCTGCTATCACACTGTGAAATCTGGAAAGTGCAAGACATCCCAATGCGAGACTTTCCGTTCCAGCTTTCTTCACACCGTTCCCCGTGAGGTACCAGTTGATGCGCATGATCGACTTATCGCAATACTTCCACGGCTAACAGGTGCGTTGACAATAGCAGCGAGGTAATTTCCTCGCGGCCCTGAATCGCCGATTGGCGCTGGCCGTCGTGCTGTCTTATAAGAAGAAGGACGACAAATGTCACCAATGCGCTAGTTATACTACCCCACAGTTCTCAGCAAAAACATATTCTCCCGCATCCTCACCGTATTTACTCTTGCTCTTGCCGTCGCAGCCACCAACTGCCCGGATTGCCCAGCCACCGACCTTCTGGGCAATGCAGTCATAATTCGGGGCGGCGGAACTGGCGGCGTACCTCGTTTCTGCGGGTACTTTCCAAAGCTTTCCTCGCTTTCCATTGTTTTATCTCACGCGACCCAGACGAAAAGAAAGGATTCTGTACTGAGACCACGAGACTAGGTGCACAGCGTTTTGCGAAGACTCTCTCACGAGGGGAGCAGGAGTACTAGCTATATACATAGTGAGCGGACGACAGAAATCAGCTACGGAAATTCACAACCAAAATCCCCCCCGCTAGAAATCCGCAACTTCAGCGGGTCGCCATTGAGAATCGACGGCGAAATAATGATTAGAAAACGTCGATGCATGGGGTGGCAACATCTTCATGTGTTTCGATGGTGCCCGTTGAGATGGGCTACGGTGTAGGTTGTCGAAGGAAAGCGATATGTGGTCAACGTAAGATACAAAATCCACCTCGCTAGAAATCATCATGCTGAATGACAGAAGATGGTCGCCCTTAAAGAATTTGCCAAGACTTTACATGAGAAAGACAGTGTATAGGGCGGTAACATCAATCGAGTACTTCATCAGTTTCTGTTAGAAGTATTCCGGGGAGCGAGCTTGCGAGCTGCCGGGATGACTTCCATATTGGGTTTGACAGTCAGTATTTATGTCACGAACATACTGTACAGTCCCTTACGCGTTTGTACCGGTACCATCACAAACGCGATACTTTTCTTATTCGTCGTACTGAGCTCTTACCGCATCTCGACCGGAGTCACCGAAACTTTGACAGTTTCCAGGGGTAGTAGGGAGCGTGTATCTTGTTGAAGAAAGTGGTGGATGTAGAACGAAATAAAACTCAGTTGCGATCACCGTACGAGCCCAAGTGCAGCAAGCCCTACGATCACGCCTGCGAATATTCCCGAATTCACGCCCGAGCGGAGTGCCGAGCCAGTGCTAGAAGGTGCAGCGGGAGCTTATGCATGGCGGATAGCATTGTGATCTCGGAGGACGACATAGAAAGTAGAATCACCTGAGGCAGAGGCTCCAGAGGATGGGCCGTCGTTGGCGGTGCACGAGATGCCTGCGCAGGTGGTGCAGGTTCTAGACACGCACGGGTCAGAGATGGGCTATCGGGAGTCACCGTAATATAATGAGTCTCACCGAGGGGTAAGAACACACTGCTGGTTCTCTGCGCAGTTACAAGCGGGGACGCTTGGACACACGATACATCCGGTCGATGACGGGGCAGCCGACTGGGCCATGGCTGGGGCGAGAATGGAGGCAACAACGAACAAAGCAAGGAGACGCATCGTTTACAGGTTTTGGGGGAGGGAGTTATGAAGGAAGGTGACGGCGAAGGTGAAGGGGGAGGAAGAGAGCGACGGATATCAAATCAGTAATCACTGATTCCATTCCCACTGAGCGGGACGGGCCGTGTAATATTACCTACCTACCTACCCGCCTTCGGGCGGTCATGAAGACAACTGTGGGATAACGTCCGGTGTCGTCCACCCCGCTGGCTCGTGCCGCTAGTCGGTAACGTCCGTGAGTACAAGAGGGAAAACGGAAAAATTAAAGACCAACATACAAGTACTGGCGATATAAGAATAAATGCCCGGAAGAGAACATTCAACGTACCATTGGTCCAGACTCCATTACACATGAACACCGCCTTGAGTAAGTCTCGAAGCCGTGGAAAGACTGAAAGAGGGTGAGTAATCTTGAGACTACGAGTGCTGCTATCACACTGTTAAATCTGGAAAGCGCAAGACATCCAAATGTGATGCTTTAGGTTCCATTTTTTTTCACATCTTCAGCCCCAAGTAGAGAGCGAGCGGAGAGCGAAAGCGCTGGACTCGGCAAACCCCGTCAAAACTGATTGCCGACGGGACTTTGATACGCTCTCACATGTCAACGTGTTCTTTGTCCCGAACTTCCACCATGGTTTCGCTCGACCAGGTCCCAGAGGAACTATGGCTCGAGATTCTCGCCCATCTGCCTTGGGAAACTCTCAAATACCTTTCCTTGACGCATCGTATCTTCTCTCGCCTATCACGCCATCTCATCTTTGCGGACTTCCATTTCTACCCCTATGCCATCAGTGGCCGGACCGTGCTGCTTCCCCCGGTTATGAAGATAAAGCGTGCACTAGAGCGCCTGGACTTCTGGACCTCGGAAGATATAGCCCCCCTTGTGCGGTCATGCGAAATCAAACCCTGCGCTGATTCGGCTCCTCGCCGTCATACGGACACTCCATACATCTTGCTCGCCCCATTATTCCAGCGGCTTGAACGTTTCACCGGCCTGGGACGCTTTTACGCGCACCAGGTTCACTTTACGGCCCTTGGCTTCAGCAACCTGTGTCGCTTACCCGCTTTAACGCATCTTCATATCGATGGATGCGGGGTTGCTCCTGGAGAACACATCGATCTTTCTTCGCTGGAACTGAAGGTATCTAGTTTCAAAATTGCTGGAAGGGACTTTCAGTTCGACGGAGCAACCTTCTGGTTCCCTCTCCTCCGTCCAGACCACCTTCGCGAGCTGGATCTGACGTGCATCCCGCGCTTCTTGGCCAGCATCATACCGACACTTCCGCAGTTTCACCGTGTGCACACATTGTCGCTGACTGTAGCTGTGTCCAGCACGTCGCTTAATCTGACCATCCTCTCCAAATTTCCCGCCGTGGAGGTCCTCTCTCTGGTCGGGCCATGGAAAGGCGGGGAAACGGGGAACGAAGGTCTGGAAGTGGCGAAGACACTGCCCATGCTCAGAGCGTATAAAGGGTCCTTTCGTACACTCCCCATGTTTCTCGCCCTCCCCACACTCACGCACGTCGAGGCCTACGGGCCATCTATCTCCGCCAATCCCGCGCTGTTTATGCAACAGCTCGAAGGCGTCCAGTCGCCTTCCGGTATCACCATGCTAGACCTCCACTTCGGCAGCTTTGAACATGCCGCGCTCGCCCCGGTCTCCGCGTTCTTCACACGCCTCACCCGACTCTCCGTCTTCATCCGCGTCCACTCGGAAGAGATGGTATTGTCCTCCGACAGAGTCAACCGTCAAGTGCGTCTGATCTGATCTCCTCGTCGCAGGATACTTACGAGCTAATGGGCAGGCCACGTCCTTCTTCATAGCGCTAGCGGATGCCCCTACCCTTCCGCGTACCCTCGAGCACCTCGTCATCTCCTGGGTGTTCACATCCCCCGAATACGAAGAGGAGGCGCCGCACGGCCACCCGGCCGTCCGCGACCTTCCCGACCTCATATATCTGCGCTCGGCGCTGCTGGCGCACTGTCCTGCCCTCACATTTATCTCCCTTGACGGCCATGACTTCATGTTCCACCGGCGCGCGTCGGCATCGGGCGTCGTTGTTGAGAAAATCGCGACAGATTTGGGTCGGTGCAGTCTACACTAGATGCGGTTATTCTTTTCAGCTGATTCATCGTGTATAGGCGACGCCGTCGTCATGCGCGCACGGCTTGGGCAAGCCCGCACCTGAGGTGTTTTGAGGCTTGCTTCAATTTTTAGGCGACGGCGTTGGCTGGCCCGTCATCCGCTGTGCACAGGTCTATTGGATTGGTTTTCGTTCTCACCCACCACGCCACATACGAACTGCAAGTGAAAAATTCTACATTTCCACTAGAAAATTTCCATAACATGGGAGGAGCCAACCGATCACCGGTGCGCTGTGGCCTCCGTACAATATCTCATATGCTGTTGTCTTGTTATCGGTCATTTCAGTGCAAAATGTTTTATCGCTTCGATAAAAACTACCATATCAACACTCAGGCACACTAACCACTGATACAGTGCAACACGAGCGTCAGGAGGGGACTCCAGGAACCCATCACAAACAAAAATAAAACGCAAACACCGTGAAAGAAGGAAGGGAAGGGAAGGGGCTGGCGATGAGATGGTTATGATTGTCCAATGTGGTGACGTTTCTGGTTCAGGCAAGGTGGTCGAGGCTGGCTTCGTGCTCAACGCGCTTCCACCCGGGGGCCTCGTGGTCGCGCTTCCAGCCAGGAGCTTCGTGGTCCCGCTTCCAGCCCGGAGCTTCGTGGTCGCGCTTCCACCCTGGCGCTTCATGATCGCGCTTCCAGCCTGGGGCTTCATGGTCCCGTTTCCAGCCCGGGGCTTCATGATCGCGCTTCCAACCAGGAGCTTCGTGGTCACGCTTCCAACCCGGGGCTTCATGGTCCCGCTTCCAGCCTGGCGCTTCGTGGTCGCGCTCAGAGATGCCAACAGCGATATCCTGGTCAAGTATCAGGTATCCATCCTGACAAAGTGAGTGCAAAGAAAACATACGATTGGGGTTGCAGCCGTGGCCACAACGTACGCAGCGAGCAGGACGAGTGAGGCAGCGCGCATATTGAATGTCAAGGATTGCGAGCGATGGATGGATGTAGCTGTGTCTTGGGAAACTGGAAACCCCTGCTCTGCGTGAGCGTACTTATACCTTTTTCACCTGTGTCATGAGTCTCTCGAAGATCACTGTGGCGAGGTGGTGGACCCACCTCAACAGTCTTCTGGACCGCACTTAGGCTGACGAGTACAGCGGGCGGTTATCCTCGTGTCGACGCCCGAGAAAACGTGTGTACTTGCAGTCCGTGCCGTCGTTATAATTGGCCCGGGATACCCACGCTCCAAAGATACCACCGCAGCGGATACAGCCCCTGCTCGAGATGCATGTGATATGGTTGCAGGGCTCTGACGATCCGACTTCGGGGGTTCAGGACTCAGGAGGAATGTATGACCCCAACCAAAGGACCTGTTGACTTTCAAAGACCACAAAAAAGACAGCGATGAACGCCTCAGTTGAATTCGGCGCTAGCTGTTTGCTAGCTGTCGCTCAAGTTTGATCCTGCGGCAAATCCCGACGGCGTAGCGTACTCGAGACGTCGTACCCGTCACCAACAGCGGCATTTTGCGATCGCGACTTCAACCACGCAATAATCGCTCAATGCCACGGTCGGACAGTCATGCGAAACTTCCTTTTCGGATGCGTCCGTGGCCAGCTGTTCAAAGGAAAAACGCTGCCAGGGTCACCGGCGGAGCTATAGCAGATCCCGAATGGCGCCGGGGCTGTGCTTCCAAGGGTCAGTTGCAGATGTTGATACAGGCCCACATCTCTAGATTCTGCAAAACACTAGTCTCTCGCAGACAGACGCTTCAATATTACCTGATCTCGTACCTCGATATATAGCAAAACACATGTCTCCCAGCAGAACACAGCTGCCGGGGGTTGCCGTCTCTGTAAGTTCTGCTTCAGATTGTGAACAATGGGACATTGAACAAGGTCGCACGTATTTGCATCCTGGACTCGACGGCGGTTATCTTGATACGCGCCAGACCCGCATCACAATGTTCTGCTCTGGCGAGACGTTTGGCTTGGGAACAGAACAAGGACGCCAACGCTGGATACCAAAGGCGCCCATCTTGGTGCTTTTGAGTCTCGAACTCGTCATCTTGATACAGGCCCATATCATTTATAATGTGAATGTGTCTCCTTGTCAATGGGAGTTCTCGAGCAGAACGACGCGGACAGTCGATCTCGAAGGCGCTGCCAGTCGAAGGGTCTTCGATCTTGATATCTTCCCAAGCTCATGCCATGCGTGCCTACTGGTGAGACTTTTGATCCGTGAACAGAATAAGATAAAGGACGGCCGCACACCGGTCTAAAGGCATCCTCGGTACAAGCCGTTTTGGCGATATGGGGCAACATATCGTCCGTGATACTTCATTTCGGAACGAATTCACGCACGGCGAACCTGCCCAAAACACAAGGTCGTTTCTATTGTGAGACTTTCAATCCGCGAGCAGAACAACGGACGACTCACCGGATCCTAAAGACGCCGGGCTGCGGTACAAGCCGTGTTGCGATATGCGGCAGGCTCTTACCGCAAATAAATATTTCCATTCAAACGAAGCCCGCCGACGGAACAAGGACACGAGAGCAACATGGTTACTCGAATACAAGCTCGTTTCTATTGTGAGACTTTTAGCCCGTGAGCAAAATAACGGACGCCCACACACCGGATCTAAAGGCCTTGGTCTCGGTACAAGCTGTGTTGGCGATATGCGGTAGGCTCATATCACAATTAAATATTTCCACTCAACACTGAAGCCCGCGGACGGAATAAGGACACGAGAGCAACATGACGGTTATGCCCAAAATATAAGTTCGATTCTAGTGTGAGACTTTTAATCCGTGAGCAGAATAAAGATAAAGGACGCCCACACACTGGATCCTAGAGGGGCTGGGCTCGGTACGAGTCGGGTTGGCGATATCATTGCAGCATACCACGCTCTGTCCATTCAAGAACGAATTCCTCCGCGGAAACTGCCGCAGTCCACGTACGGAACAAGGAACACAAGACAACAGCGTTATGCCTAGAAATACATGTAAAAGACAAGTTTCGTTTTACCTCCCGCCCTGCCCTACGCTACCTACTTGCTGTAGCCGCCGTCAGCCAGCCATTCGAAACGTCGTGGAGTGGAAAGGCCGCTCCCAGTAGACAGACCTTATGCTTATTGGATTATCGGGACCCCGTCGCCTCGAGCGTATGCTCCCACAATCTGCTCACAGCACCCGGATCGGCGGGCGTATAGCCAATGTCGTCCCCGTGCGCCCCGCGTCGCACGAAGCCGGTTTTCGTGTTGTCGAACAGCGCCGAGAGCTGGTACTCCGCGCAGGTCTATATATGTATGTATCAGCAATGGGGGATGAAAACGTACATCAACTCCCAAGCTATGATGGATATCGATGTGAATAAAACGAGAATCACCTCGGGGGTGACGGTGAAGGGGTAGGCGGCCACCGAGATGAGGGGCGCGAGCGGTTTGAGGGCCCAGTGTTTGGGACGCATCATTGGGGTGCGGACCAGGCCGGGGAAGGCGTGGGTGAATTGGACCTGGGGGTTGGTGGTCGCGAATTTCTGAACGAAGGATCAGTACTATAATACGACATATCAACTCCTGGGAGGGGAAGATCCGTGTACCTCCATCATGAGATCAGTGTATGTCGCCGCCGCCGTCGCGGCCTTGAGGGCGGAGTATCGTTTTCTTCAGGCCCAGGTCGTCCAAGTCAATGGCACTCCCCGTCCCCGCACCCAGTACAGAGTAGACTTTAGCGTCCTCCGCGGACGCGGCCGCGTTTTGCAGCAGCGGCATGAGGTCGTAGATGAACTTCCACCGCGCGTAGTAGAGGAGCGCCAGCTTTTTATCGAGCCCCTCGGCCGTTTCGTCTCGCCCCGCGACGATACTGAAGAAGCCGGGGGAGAGAACAAGGAAGTTGAGCTTTGAGATGTGGGCGCGCAGCGCGGCGGTGGTGGTGCCAACGTTCTTCATGAGCGTGGCGTCGCATTCGACGAATTCGTACGTTCCAAGTTTGGAATCGGGAAACGACGAGATCGTAGCGCGTGCGGCAGCGTGATTGCGGCCGACGACGATGACGTGAGACTCTCCTTTCGTGTACTCTGCGAATCGCCGTGCCATGGCCTGTCCGATGCCCGAAGTGCCGCCGACGAAGAGAGCTACGGGCCTCGGAGCCTTTGGAAGGAAAGACGCATTGAGCTTCAGGACTTGAACGAGCGGTGGCATATTCGAGTTGCTTGGTGCTGGTAGCGAGAGGTTGGTGTTGTTAGCCGTAGACATCAGCTATGCAGTAGACAGCGTAGCGTACTTTCATGTAACGGCACGTGCCCCTTATGCGTTTGCAATAGAACAACTACGTTCTGAGCCAAACGCAAGTTTCTTAGCTTCCTCGTACCTCCAAGATCGATACGGGCAACTTCCGGCAGCGGATTACGCTGACACAAACGCATCCGTGGTGGCACCACGTAAATAAAGCCAGTCCGTATCGACTTCACGGGCATCGGCGGCCACGGCGACACTTCACGCGAGTGCAGGCGCCACGTATGACGCGTTCGCGGGACGACGCCCGCGACCGGGGACCGCAGCCCCACGGACAACACACGGCGACCTCGACACTCCAAGAAGCCCGCACAGACAACTCCGCGCGAACCGTAGTCCATGCGACAAGGGACGCAGCAAGACACGACGACGACGGAGACAGACCGGCTAGGCAGGGAGGAGACAAGGGATTTGGCAGAGCGAACGCCAGGCAGATCCTATGTGGATGGCTGCCTGAAATGGTGCGTCCATACCGTTTCGAGCATTGCTGGCGGAGGACGTATGCCAGCCAAAATGGCTATGGCACGTCGCAATCCCACGGCCGGAAATGGGGCAGCGCGCCCCAGGATCCGTCTCAACGAGGGCCGTAGGCGCTCGCTCACCACGGGCGGCGCACGACGGGCAGCTCCACGAGGGCGCCACGTCACCATGTCCCCGGTCAGGCAGGCGGCGCAATGACGCTCGCACTGGGATTCCGGGCTGCACGGCCAACTGGTAATCGTGCAGAAGACCTCGCCACGCTCGGAAGAGCGCGAGACTGGTCGAGGCAAGCGGACGCGCATGAAGCGCCGCAGGTGCACGCCACGAGCGTAGCACATCACGACCTCCACGTCGACTCGAGACACGAGCGACGCCACGCGCGCAGAGGACGGGGCGACCGAGGAAGCGCCTCGACTCGCATGGGAGGCACACGGCTGCGTACGACGGCGCCCTCGCACGTACGCGCCACAGCGCGCACATATCCTCAAGCCCTTGCATGCGCAGGGGGAGCTCGTGGCTCCTCGCGCCATCGACACCGCAGGGGGAGGAACACCAGCGGTCTCCGCACCGCACTTGGCGGTTTACGCACCACCGCCGATGCCGGGGAGCGAGCAGCGACACTGCGGTCGCGATCCAAGGCTCAACTCGCACCCACGGAAGTCCCGCACGCAGGCGGGCACGTTCATTCATTCACCTTCCGCCGCGGACAGCGCCGCGACGGCTCCACCTTCATTTCGACTTCGCCGCGCACCGACTCAAGACGTTGCGATACACTTTTCGAAGGGGGAGGAGAGGGATGGGACCTCACCGGGCCCGACCGATCTCACGATGGAGGCTGATGGCTACTCCTCATGGTCGGAGCACCGGGATGTGTGGATGGTGGCCCCAACGAGCGACAAGTCAAGCATTGAAGTGCATGACATCCAACTCCCGAAGGCCACAAGTTACGTACGGAGTCCAGCGCACGGCGAACAAGCTGGTGTCTCAGCCTCTGGATTGCAATGGGGGGACTACTATGCATGCAAGCCGAAGAAGAACCTGGAACGATGCCCAGGAGCGGTAGCCTCTGCAGCCCCAACCTCACCACACCGTGTACCGGGAATATCAGATGGGATTTTCGCTGGAGCGGGCGCTGGCACGGACGTAGGTGGCGGAGGAGCGGTGCGTGTATGTACTCACGCTTATGGGGGAGATGGCAGTACATTGCTATTTCATTCTATTTTCCTTCACCATCACACTTCCCATTCTACTCGTATTTTACCTTACTCGAGTCCACACGCTGTGGGGGAGTGTTAGCCGTAGACATCAGCTATGCAGTAGACAGCGTAGCGTACTTTCGTGTAACGGCACGTGCCCCTTATGCGTTTGCAATAGAACAACTACGTTCTGAGCCAAACGCAAGTTTCTTAGCTTCCTCGTACCTCCAAGATCGATACGGGCAACTTCCGGCAGCGGATTACGCTGACATGGTGTGAGCCGGCACGTTGCACGTCGCGTCACGGCTCGGGTGGCTCCGGGAGGTCCTATTTCTGACATTCCCGGGATCTTCCGCTTACTCAACTCTGGACGGTGCGACAAGGCGTCGGGGTTGGACGACGACGCGGCGAAGGTCGGCTCGTGTGCCGGAAGCGGGCACGTAGGGTCGTGGCACCGTGGCGGTAGTTAGAAAATCGGTTAGGAAGACGCTGGGCGACACGGCGTAGATCTTTTTCAAAGAGGTGCCAACGTCGCGACTTGTATCGGTATGCTCCATTGTTCCATCTACGTCTCCCAATGCGAGCTCGTTTTCGCCGCTGTGTGAGGCTCGACAGAAGGACAGGAAATAATTTAGTATCTGTTGCAGTCTCTCTCATGCCCAACGTGTTCCCGCCTGGAGCCACCCGAGTTTCCGTTATACCCCCAGGGGGCGCGCGCGCGGTGAGTATCTGTCTATTATCCATCTGTCTCCCGTGTAGCTAACACTTTGATTAGTTTAAGTTCCATTTATCCTGCGAATGACTGGTAAGATGCCTCCCTGCCAGGCCTGCCTCACTCGAGAAAGCATTGAATACACGAAAGTCGATTCTTCATCAAGTACTCGGTCAACTAAGCGTTTCTGAATGAAGCGCCGAAAATTTGAACCAGACTTCGCTATAACATTTCGGTAACCTCACCCGGCGGAGTTGTAGAGATGATGGAAGACGCGACTGATGAACTGCGACTGATGGTAGCCGAAACTCATTGGAATATTGGACATCATGAAGACGACAACGATCACTCTAAATATACAATCCTTGAGGCCCAATCACTAGAGAGGCGAGCAGGAGAGCGAGCTCGTCAAATCATTGAAGTTGGTGGGCCCGGAGAGCCCGGGCACATTGGAGAGGTCCCAGGTGCCCTGCAACAGAAGAACTTGGCTATTGGTACCGGCGTTGACAACTCCAGATGCAGTGCAATTGAATTCTCTGCGATGCACAAATTCGTCAGTCCACTTTATGCTGAATCTATCTCTAGACTCACTGGAAGAACGTGCAGACGAATCCACCGGGAACAGTCGCAGTGGAAATGTCCTTGTTGAGGAAAGCGAGCCAGCCGGTCAGGTTGACACATGTGTCGGACACGGTCGAGACATCCGCGCATCCGACACCGACACCGCCGCTGCAAACGGTGACGGTTGCTGAGGTATCCTGGATCATCGCGTGGAGTCAGCGATGCAATACAGTCTTGAAGGAGAAACCGTGCACGTACAGTGCCTGGGCCGCTGGGCGTCGCTGCCGCCAAGGAGGCGAGAACCGCAGCAAGAATGCTAGCGAGGAGAGCCTTGGAGTTGAACATTGGAGTGAGTAGTTGACTTGCTTTAGTGAACTGGGGTCACTCAGTGGCTGTACTGTCCTTCTATACAATTCTTCCAATTATCGCTGTACTTGGGTTGAATTCGTCCTGTTGTATTGTCTTGACATGGATGTGCCGAATGCCCGCCTATGGACAGAAAGAATATCCGGCGTGCACGCACAGAATGATCTCATTCAGGAATCTCCGCCGAAATGAAACTTGGTTTATCGGGCCGAAGAACCGTTGAGCAGCAGTCGTGCTCTAGAAGTCGACGCGGGAAGACATCCACGTTTGTGCCGCTGTATATATCGCGAATAACAACAGATACCCCGCCGGGGAAAAGGCGTCGGTTTCACATCTTTTCAGCGCCGAGATGTTTGGCTTCACCCAGAGTACAGTGGGTACTGAAGTCTCTTGGCAAACAAGTTAGAGTTGCTTCCATTCTGTCTTCAATTTCACGTTGCTTCCGATGTCATAGGAAGCTACGCAACAATTTGAGGACTAACATGTTGGGTCAGGGTCAGATTAAACCCACGTTCACACGTCGCTGAGTGGTCCATGCGTTAAATGGTGGGAAGAGGCGCGAATGTTGCGATGAGACTTATGTGGACGTAAGAGTGAACAGATCCGAACCAGCTGATACTTCCAGACGACATCGGGTCTTCTTAGACAGTCGACGGTCGAACGCGATGGAGAAAGTGTAGTTGGAATCCTGATCGCAGACAGGAAACATATTGCGACTGACAGCCGGAATGATGTACAACGTTTCGAAACTTCCGTACAGACAAAGAGGAATAGTGAGACGGGATCTCATAGTATAATATCCACTCACAGATGCTGGAAGCTCGCCCGCGGGGAAGAATAGTCCCACTTTCCAGCAATATCTTGAATATTTGAACATTTGAATGAATTTACTGCATTTGCCGCCATGACGGATCTGCCGCGCTCCTCGCGTTAACGGCGGCAAAGCTCGGCAGGCTCTGCAGATTTGGCCGTGAGATGCAGTGATTCTGTTTATACCACAAGCAGCTGATTTGAACGCTACTCGGAATATACTTGAAGGCTGTCTGAGAAATTCTCCTTTTCTCGAGTCCGAGGCGACCACGTTGTGATGTCCGGCAATTCCTAGTTCCTTCACTCCCAATATGGCCGTCATTGAAATATCAAATGTTCGATGGAAATAGGGGCCACCTTCGGTGTTTAATCGCTCGAAACTTGATGTCCCATTGATTGAGTTCCGAGGAACAAGGGAAAAAGAAATAGGGCGCTTCTTCTTACGAACTAGATGATATTTGTTGTCACGGCAGTTCAAATGGACCAGAAGCAGCATTACAATGTTCGCCATGGGACTTATATGTTCATCTAGGGATAAATTGCCTGCTCGACACTCGAATGGAAGAGCAACTGCGCTACCATAAGATCATACCCATCAATGCCACACATGCCCCCATGAAAGAGTAAAAGTACGCCGACTTACAGTGACACCACTTTTTCTCAGCCTTCTCTTGGTCTTCCTCGGAAATATCTGTTGTTCCACTCGAGAATTTTTTGTAGAGTATAATACAGTCTCAATGTCTTTCGCAGATTTTTTCCTAAAATACACTGTTCAACAGCTTCAAGCTACCTCAAGCCTCAACCTCATACTTCCCATGCTGGGTCTCTGCGCTGCCGGCGTTTTGGAATGGCTGCTTCCACTTCATTTACTTGAACAACTGGCCACATTCATTTACTCTACACTTCGTCGAATCTATCGCGTCCCTCCTGCTCCGTAAAGCCTGAAAATATTGAACGCCAATATAGACCATGACCGACGAATGAGCAATACCCCGTCCCGTCTCTCGAACTGCGGTTTTCTGGATCAGTTCGCGTCGAACTTGATGTCTGAAAAGCGCAAATCAAACGGCCCCAAAATCGTGGTCGACACCGGTGGTTCAAGCTCAAGCTCACTCCTGATTTTTTACGGCAATTTTCCTTTCCCGGCCTTTCGGGTGAAACCTTCATCAGAAATATTGGCCCCCAGTGAGATTTCTAGTAACAATAATAGGGCTGAAAACTATCAAAGACCTGGAGACAGCTGCCCAATCCCTCGAAACACATAATTTAGCAGCCCAACTACTAGCTAAATAGGCGAGCAGGAGAACGAGCTCGTCAAGTCGTTGAAGTTGGTGGTACCGGAGAGCCCAGGAACGTGGCCGAAATTCCAGGTGCCCGCGGTCAAAAAGACCTGGCTGTCGGTGCCGGCGTTGACGACTCCAGATGCAGTGCAACCGAAGTCTCTGCGATGCACAAATTTGTCAGTCCACTTTATGCTGAATCTATCTCTAGACTCACTGGAAGAACGTGCAGACGAATCCACCGGGAACAGTCGCAGTGGTAATTTCCTTGTTGAGGAAGCTGAGCCCGCCAGTGAGGTTGACACATGTATCGGACACGGTCGGGACTGCCGCGCATCCGACACCGACGCCGCCACTGCAAACGGTGACGGTGACTGGGACATCCTGAATCATCGCATGGAGTCAGCGATGCAATACAGTGTTGAAGGAGAAACCGTGCGCATACAGTGGTTGGGCCGATGGGCGTCGCGGCCGCGAAGGAAGCGAGGGTCGCAAGAGTGCTAGCGAGGAGAGCCTTGGAGTTGAACATTGGAGTGATTAGTTGACTGCTTTAGTGAACTGGAGTTAGTGAGCAGCTCCACCTCCCTTTTATACATTTCCTTTCACCATACTTGGGTACTTGGGTTGAGTCGAAGTTGAGTTCTTCATTCCTTCATTCGCCATGCGGTGGGTTGACACAATAGACGTAGCGAATGCCGGCCTATGGACAGAAAGAATATCCGGCGTGCACGCAGAGAATGAACTCATCCAAGAATCTCCACCGAAATGAAACTTGGTTTGTCGGGCCGAAGAACCGTTGAACAGCACTCGTGCTCCAGAAGTCGACGCGGGGGGACATTCACGTTTGTGCCGAGCTTTGCCGCCGTTAACGCGAGGAGCGCGGCACATCCGTCACGGCGGCAAAGCTCGGCAGGCTCTTGCAAATTTGGCCTTGAAATGCAGTGATTCTGTTTATAGCAACGCTGATTTGAACACTACTGTAGTATTTCGTTCAATTCTAACGCGCTATGACCTGTGACAGAAAAATTAGAACTTTGGAGTTCTAAAATCGGCCGAGAACCGTGTGACACCTTTTTTTTTTCTTATATCAAGAGAAAAGTTGGAGAGCCTCTCAAAAGTCGACTCGCGATTGCTGCCCCAGGGACCACGATGTTTTTGACAAGCCACGGATGAGGGGAAGATGGAAGGAGTATACTTCCGCTTTAGTTCCACTCACGTCAAAAGCGGCATTTTGTGGAGTCCGTAAAAAGTAACTTATGAAAAGTAACTTGTGCGGAACTTGCCCCTTTCGGCAGGCGTGCCGCAAGTTAACTTAAGTTTTCCCACGGGCTGCAAAATCAACTTGTACTAACTTGGCGGGTCACCTACCTGTCTTATCTCTAAATCTTCCGGAAAACCATTTCAAACCCTTTCTATCTTCCATATAAGCAAAGAATGGCTTGTGTCAGCATAAATTGGCACTAGTTGGTTCAGTTCTTGTTGGAACGAGCTTATTTCTTGATACGAGATACTTCAACATGTAAGAAGCAATGTGTTAGAGCCAAAGTACCGATATTTCCTACCTGCCTTGTCCCTACCCGTTTGGCAGTAATCTGTATTACCAAGACAGAATTCGCTATAATCACCAAATGATATCTTTCAAACACTTAGCCCTTATCCATTTCCAAAAAAATGTGTGTTATACGGTAATCAGGTCCGTGATGTGACACCGGCGGTTTGCTTAGATGGTCACCTGGGACAACACACGTCAGGCATCGAGGTAGGGGCAAAGTAAATTATAATGGAATGCAAGGTTCTGAGAATTCCATTGTGGCTAAATGAAATTATATCTTCAGGAATGGATCTATCTATTGTGATGCAAAGACATTGATTGTTTATTCAGTGTTCAAGAGAGTTAACTCAGTACTTGAGGTGAATCTGTGGTGCTTCGAGACATTTTTTCGAGTTGCTGTCATGCTGTTGTCGTAGTAAAGAAGAAACACACGCGCCGGTGTCACATCACGCAATGCGACCCAATTACCTCGCTTTTTTGGAACTGGATGAGGGCTAAGTGTTTGAAAGGTGCCATACGACACACTAACTTGCCCGCCAAGTTAGATCAAAGTAACATGGACAAATTAACTTATGCCATCAGACGATCAACTGCTGCCCTTTCACCTGTTTCTCCAAGTTAAACAACCCAGTTCTCTTCATTAACTCCAAGGTAACAAGTTAACTGAAGGTAGCCCAAGCTGACTTGAGTTAACTTGAGCTAACTTAAGCTAACTTCCGGGCCAAGTTAGACCAAGTTAACACAAGCAAACTAACTTATGCCATCAGATAGCATCAGTTACCCCCAAGTTCACCGGTTTCTCCAAGTTTAACACCCAGTCATCTTCATACACTCCAAAGTAACAAGCTTACTGAAGTAGTCCAAGTTAACTTAAGTTAACTTGAGCTAACTTAAGCTAACTTCCAGGCCAAGTTAGATCAAGTTAACACGAGCAAACTAACTTATGCCATCAGATGCCATCAGTTACCGCCAGGTTCACCAGTTTCTTCAAGTTAAACCAAGTCAAGTCTAAGGAAGTACTTGGAATCTACTTTACCAAACAGTTTGGAGGTATTGAGAAGCAAGCTACCAATCAAATAATGCCCCTAGGTCCCCCCAGCCTCGTGTAAGTAAGTGAGTGTTTCGCTGAAAAACCCTGGCATCAACCATGACTGAAGGACAATGTTCATCAAGGCCATCCATGGCACCGAACTGTTGAACATCAAGTTCCATTTCCCTGGCTGAACCTTTGTCTCCCAGTGATTTGCGAAGGTTCTCTTGTGGTTTACCCAAGTCATTTGATGTTGTAGGGCCCAGCCAGGTGACTGCCAGCCACGCAATGGTTCAGTGCAAGGTCAACAGACCACAGTATTTCAACTCACCTCTACTGCACTTGGTTATTAAAACAGTGATTCAGATCCAGACCAGGCACAATGAACATGTTTGAAACTCATATTTACGATGAAATCAAGCACCTGAGTGGCACAAAACAGCGCAACAGAGCCTGTGAACATTAACATGTAATTAACTTATTTTACCTGTGCTGAACTTAATCTAACTTATTTGTGCGGAACTTGTACTTATGCGGAACGGTGCGGGTAAATTTAACTTGCCCTGCCACAAGTTAGCTACAAGTTACTTGTGGCAGGGCAAGTTAGTTTACATAAGTTACTTGTGCAACCATCCATTTTGTGTGAACCCCTTGGTGCCATCGACCACCACACATCACTGCTGCACCGCGGAGCAAAAATGGGCTTTTTTGAGCATTTTTCAGCCATTTTGTGACCTCTTTGGCTCATTCTAATATGCCCTTGGTGACCCGTGACAGGTAAGAAAAAATTCTTATATTTTGGGTCCTGTGACGCGTGACATAAGAATTGAACAAAATGGTACAGTACTCGGAATATAATTGAAGGCTGTCTAGGAAATGTCCCTTTTCTCGAGTCTGAGGCGACCACGTGGCGATGTCCGGTGATTTCTAGTTCCTTCTCTTCCAATAGGGCCGTGATTGAAATCTCAACTGATCAATCGAAATGAAGTCCCATTCATTGAGTTCCGAGGAGCAAGGAGAAAAGAAATAGGTCGCTTCTTACGACCTGGGTGATACCTGTTTCACCGCGGTTCAAATGGACCAGAAGAGGGATGAATTGCTGCAGCCTGCTCGACACTCAATGGAGGAGCAGCTACGCTACCATACTACATGCCCCCATTACATAGGTTCTCATGAAAGAGTACAAGTATGCCGACTTATAGTTCGGTCTGAGCAGAAAGTGTCCAATCAACATGCTCACTCTTTCTACCTTCGCTACTCTCTTCGCCTCCTTCACCCTCGCGGCCAAAGCTTTCCCTAGCGCTCAGTCGGCTCCCGATGTGGGTTGGGACATGGACAACGGAGGCGCAAAATCGTGGTCGACACCGGTGGTTCAAGCTCAAGCTCACTCCGGATTTTTTACGGCAATTTTCCTTTCCCGGCCTTTCGGGTGAAACCTTCATCAGAAATATTGGCCCCCAGTGAGATTTCTAGTAACAATAATAGGGCTGAAAACTATCAAAGACATGGAGACAGCTGCCCAATCCCTCGAAACACATAATTTAGTAGCCCAACTACTAGCTAAATAGGCGAGCAGGAGAACGAGCTCGTCAAGTCGTTGAAGTTGGTGGTACCGGAGAGCCCAGGAACGTGGCCGAAATTCCAGGTGCCCGTGGTCAAAAAGACCTGGCTGTCGGTGCCGGCGTTGACGACTCCAGATGCAGTGCAACCGAAGTCTCTGCGATGCACAAATTTGTCAGTCCACTTTATGCTGAATCTATCTCTAGACTCACTGGAAGAACGTGCAGACGAATCCACCGGGAACAGTTGCAGTGGTAATTTCCTTGTTGAGGAAGCTGAGCCCGCCGGTGAGGTTGACACATGTATCGGACACGGTCGGGACTGCCGCGCATCCGACACCGACGCCGCCACTGCAAACGGTGACGGTGACTGGGACATCCTGAATCATCGCATGGAGTCAGCGATGCAATACAGTGTTGAAGGAGAAACCGTGCACATACAGTGGTTGGGCCGATGGGCGTCGCGGCCGCGAAGGAAGCGATGGCCGCAAGAGTACTAGGATGGTTAACAAAGTTACTTAGACAAACTAACTTAGCCTTACAAAACTTACTTTACTTTACTTATGGCAGACAAGTAAAGTAAAGTACGACAAAGTAACTTGTAAGTAACTTAAGTAACTTGTAAGTAACTTGCAAGTAACTTAAGTAACTTCAAGTTACATGTTTACTAGGTACCCCAGGATCTATTTCAGCTTTGTGAGGTCGTGCCAAGTGCCAATTCACGCTATCGCGACTATAGCTTGAGGAACTTGGCGGGATTTGATGCCATCTGATGGCATAAGTTACTTTGTCTGATTGCGTTGATCTAACTTGGCGGGCCAAGTTACTTGCAAGTAACTTGAAGTAACTTGAAGTAACTGGAAGTAATTTGAAGTTACTCATAGTAATTTGATTCACTTATGTGTATTGAGCTACGAAGGTGTGAAAGCCAGGATGGCAATAGTCTCAGACTCGCTTACGCCCTTGCACGTGACGGTGCCGATCACACAAGTTCGTTTTCCTGCCACCCAACTGTCTGCATAATTCTGGCAATGTTTAGCGCACTGCGGAACTTTTTCTTCCCTCCAGATCGTATCCCAGACCCCCCACCCCTTCAGCGTCCTCGGAAATACCCCCGCACCACAGACTTACAACACCAGAATAATCCTTTGCACAATAACATCCGGGAAGATGAAAGCTCGAACACCTCCCGGGATTGGCCGCACTATCCTCCACACTATTTGCAGCCTCTATCCCAGTCTCAGCTCCCTTACCAGCCGGTGCCCTTCGAAACTCAGTCGAACTTGAATATGTATTACAACACCATGCCACAGCCTCGTACGAAGGACTTCTGTCTGGAATTGAAGATACATTCTGATATCTATTAACAGCAAACTGGAACATAAATCCAATGGGATATTTTCCATTTGCCGGTGCCGTTCCACCGAATAATTGGCACTCAAACCTGCCACAGCTCCATCCAGGCTTTCGATCTGTACCTCAGCCAATTTTTGCGCCGCCACCTTATCCTCCTCCTGGTTATTCTGGATCTATTCAAGGCACCTCCTCTGTTGCACCTGCTGGCCCGAATCTAGAGGGTTCCTACGTGGCCTCTGAATCTCGTAGCATTGGCAAACTTCAGACACTTCACGGTAACAAAGTTTCCGAGCACATTTTACAGTTCTGATGAAGCTCTAGACCATTCAGAGTCTTCTTCATTCGATTGGCCCACGGGACACGTGCGCCGCGAAGTCGTTAAAGGTGAGGAGGACCATAAATGGAAACACAACAAGTGGGCGTGGCGGTCCAATGGCACTGTTCAGCACGAGGGTCATGCAGCAGAACAGCGAATATGCCTTGGTGTGTTCCGATGCAAAGGTTGCGGGCGATTTACGCGCCCCAAAACCCAGGCTGCTTCGCGCCAGAAACAGCTGGAGAATGGGTGCACATCCCGAACTTGCTCGCTTGAGGCACCTCTGGTCCACGATAGATGTGAGGCGCGTTCATTGCATTACAAGGTTGAACGCGGTGGAGAAACCATCCTTGTTTGGGAGCATTTTGGCGACCATTCCACGCACGAACGCCCCCCGGGTGGTGGATTGTCTAAGGTGCAGGAGGAACAGATCGACTTACAGGTAATTCGCAAGCAGGAGGCAAATGTTCACCAGTTGAGGACTGGGGATATCGGGCCTGGATCCGTGCCGCTTGCTGATATCTCACCTGGACTTGCGAATCCAAGAGCTGCACGGTATGCTGTCGGGAAAAGCCAAGACCGGCTCGGGATCACCGCGTCCTCACCGAAAGGTGGCCTCGCTACCATCAGTGCTATTGGGGACCTCCAAAAGCGTCTTCCTACACCGTTTATCAGGGCCTCCAGTCTGAGCGGTCCCGTTTTCATCAACCTTCAAACTCCGTTCATGGATGAGATTATCAAGGAATCCGTCGAATCGTGGATTCTTGACCTCACAAACGGCCCAACTGCTGCCCGCCATGGGTTCGTAATCGATGGAGACCTTACATTTTTCCAAATGGGCACACTGCTCGCAACTTGTGCATACAGTATGACCTCGAACGAATGGACCCCCGTTCTCTACTCGTGGATAAATCATCAAGATACCGCACATCATCGGCCCCACTTTGCCCACATCTTCGAGTCGGTAATAAAGCACGCAGGATCTCGCTTCAACCGGAAAATGCTTCTTTGCGTGGGTCTCATTTTATCCCAGATGTCCGAATTTCAATACCATTTTGGGCTAGGTTATGGATTTCTCTGCGGCTCAACGCGCCGCGCACGCAGAAGAATATGCTGATGCAATTATTGCCATAACTCCTGGCTTCTCGCAACTATCTGCGGAAGCCCAGAAGGCTGAACGCAAACATCTCGTGCGTGAAGCGGAAGAAGGTGAAGTGGGATGTGATACCCACTTCTGGCGCAGTGCCGACCGCATCAAGAAGACGCATTCCGTGGTCCCCCCTAATTTAACTTCGACTTTTGAAAACTCCTTGCGAGAGCTTTTGTCACCCAGAACTACGTCAGACCGGTTTGACGAAGTTGTTCGTACGCTCAAAATCACTTTTCCCGCTGCCAAAAATTGGTTTGCTTGGTGGGAACGTGGACCCATTGCCTCAATGATTTTTCCTGCAAAAAGTGCAGTTGATCCCGAAATTGCGGCGAAAGTCCCATCAACCTCCAACCCCATTGAACACCAACACTCCTTACTTCATCACGCCGTTGGAAAGGATCAAGAGCTTGTACCTGGAATGGAAAAAATATTCCTGCATGTGCGCGAGATGGAAAAGAAATACCTGGCCATTAAAGGTGGGCTCATCGATTTATTCGATCAATTTATCCTCCGCTGACGGATTTCTTAGATGGACATTTTAAACGCGGCCGAACCGAGGAACCGTCGGGTGCCTAAGCAGCGAGCATTGCAAGAAAATGACGGCCGCGCTCCGGATACAATTGCTGCTTTGGCCGCAGCCGACTTCCAGTTTAATACGGCGGGTTCCACACCGTCTGCGAGCCTACCTACCGGTCCCTCGGCCGCGCATTCACGTCATTTTCTGAAGTCTTACAAGTGGGATGCCCCGAACTCGTGTTTTTTTGATAACGTGATGGAAATTTGGTACCGAGCATTTTCACGATGGCCAGACCAGAAACGAGCCCTGTTTCTCTCTTGGCTACCACCAAGATCGGCCCTCGCAGATTTTTTCTACCACTTTCAGCGTCGACTCAGATGGATAGCCAGTGCCTCCCCAGATGATCTCGATGGCGTTCGCGAACTGGGTCTAGGACAGGCAAAGGCACGATATGCAATTTTCACTCGTTGGAAATTGTATTCCAACCCGGCCGCATATGGCTCCTCCATAGTGTGGATTCCCCACGCAATACGAGTGAGTGGTTAACCATTGTTTCTTTATGAGTCTAGAACGAGCCAAAATCAGGATTGCGATCCCTGTGACGATGTGCAACTTACGTTCGGTGTTGGTCATTTTTTGTCCGGCACATGTTCTGCAAAACATTCGTGCTCTATCGCGGTGGGAGGCATTCAAACCGTGCTCTCCATCGATCCATTTGACCTGCGTGTTGCCCGTGCAAAATACGGTTCAGCTGTGACGCTGACTGAATATTTTTCCACTGCGACACCACGGATAGACGAGACTGTTGTGCACTCCTTTCCGGCGCCGGACTGCGAGGAACCAGATTGTCTCGGAGAATCCTCACCTCTGGTCCTCGAAAAGATTGAAACTGTCTGGCCCAAAATTCTGCACATCAATCCGTATACCGGTACCCAAGACCCTCTCCTTCACACAAAGGTATTCACCATAGACGACGGCCAGGGTGGTCTAATTGTTTACGAACTCATTGGGACCATATCCCATGACGCTGAGAAATTGCATTGGACCTCGAAATTCCTTATTGACGACATAACCTTTTCTTACGACGACTTGGCTCGCGGTGGATCCCTTGTTGCACAAGGCCCGGGCGATGTGATAATCGAGCCAGATAGGACAGCTGTTTTGTGGGTGTACCATCGCAGTACCGACATCATGGAGGTGTGCATCACAATTAAATCGGTGCACTGAGACAGTCATTCATTTTGTTCTAGAGCCAGAAAAAGCTCCCCGAAATCGAAACAACTTATGAAGTCGCCCTTCAGCAAGACTTGAAGCGTCCGAAAACCCCTCCAATTGTGGTCGATACTCCTTCCCCCGAGCCCCCCGAGTCCAGCGACACAGTGAATAAAATGATTATAGACTCTATTTCCTCTCCTGCAACGAATGCTCCTCCACAAAGCCAAGACCTATTTTTCACCCCAGATCAGAGCCCTGCTCCGACACTGACTGGAGAGGTCAGCTTCGCAGAAACCAACTCTCAGACGCTATGCCCATTGTGGTGTCATGGCTGTGGGGCGCAAGACCCGGAGGGCGATGGGATATTTGAGGAGGTACAGTGTGAAAGGTGCCGAAACTGGTCGCACATGGAATGCCTTCCTTCAGGCGTGGATTGGGGCGCTAAAGACGTCCGATTTGTCTGCAAATACTGCATTGCAAAAAACCCTCTCGGTGAATTGTAGGTCCCTTTTCTATTGTTGGCCCCGATTATTCTCATGTTACGTGCAAGTTTATGGCGGGGAAAGGATCTCATGGTCCCGGACCCTAATGTGCCGGATTGGAAGGCGTCAACGACGCGTTGGTATCCAGCCACTTTTATTGAACGTCACAAGAACGCCGCTCCGCATAACGAGTACGAATTCAGGTGGTATGAGTGCACAGACGGAATCATTTATGATTCCAAGTCCTCCATTTTGCCCCCGCTATTTCTTCGGAGGTTCACCCGCTCCAGAAAATTCTGCGAGGAAATTGCCGAGGTGGATTTGACCGCCAAACAGGTATGATTTTCGATCGTTAAATTGATATCAGCTTAACTATAACTTCAGATTGGGAAAGTCCGTCTGCCGTTCTACATGTTACCCGACCACCCTGATCACAAAAATCCTGAACTTGGGGAAATATTTGAGGCAGCAATCCCACAGGTGGCTAAAATCCTGGTGGACTTTGATCCTGGTCACCCGGTGATTGGGAACTTCAAAGAATATATCAAATCAGTGAAGGCGACTGAACGACGTCGGGGTGTGTCTGACTGGATGCGCACATTCGGCTTGGCTCCCACGCCGGAGATGGAAGCAGTTCTTGCGTCTCCTTTGACCTCTCTGTTGGATTATGGGCTTCTCTCGGATATCCCGGAGTCAGAACGCCAGGAACGGGTTTTGGGTGTCGGTGCAGTCCTTCTACAGCTGCTGGCGGTCCAAAATGAACTCAGAGAGCCGCTCAACCTCAATGGGGACATATTGGATGATCTCATCACCGGGCGTGTCGTATCCTGCCTGAGTGATGGCCCCAGAGCGCTAGCAGTCATGTTTGGGGCCACACCACTTCGCAAGGGGACTACTGGAGAAGTCACCGCACAGATGCTCAGGTTCAACAAGGCACACACCATTTATGACCCGGAATTTCGTCCACCCACCTTTCGCCGCGAGGATCCCTCGATCTTCACTCCAACTACGGCTATTCCGGTGATATTGGCCCTAAAGAGGAAGGGAAGCGAGGATATTGAGGGAGAGAAGTCAGTGAAGAAAGTGAAGAGATCCAAGAATCCGGGGACGGCAGCCAGTAAAAAGAAGGTACGGGTGGAGCAGGCTAGTGGTGCCACGACTGTGCGAGCCTTACGGTCGCGCACAGTACAATATTGAGACCTGTCAACTCCCCGCTGTATATAATGCTTAGATAGTTCTCCAATGGACTTTATACCTGTGTTTTCATGGTATATGCCCAAGTTTGAAAATAACTTAGAAGTAAACGGGTGAACTTGGTGGTAACTGATGCCATCTGAGTGCAAGTTACTTTGGCTGATCGAACTTGGGCGGCCAAGTTAGCGGTAAGTCACTTTAAGTAATGGTAAGTAACTTCAAGTAACTTTAAGTAACTTCAAGGGATGGTAAGTAGAAGTTTTAGCCGTAGACATCAGCTATGCAGTAGACAGCGTAGCGTACCTTCATGTAACAGCATGTGCTCCTTATGCGTTTGCAATAGAACATCCATGTTCCTGGACAAAAATAATTTGACTTCCTCGTTACCTCAAGATCGAAGCGGGGCGATACCTCCAGGTAAGTCCGCGATGGCGCCGACACATTTGTCATCAATTCATCAATTTGGCCAGCATTGAACATGTTACTGACGGCCGTAAAATACATTATACAGACCGTATGTTGACGGTTCGTAAGTACAAGTGACTAACTGGCCATCACCGCCACCGTAACCGTAACGATGCTCCTGGGATTTCTTACGGTTACGGTGTCGGTATGGTCACCCGTACCCGAACTACGTATTTACAGGTACGGTGCCGCAGAAGATATCATCGAACTTGGGGCAAACAACAATGAAAGCACTTATAAACACTGTGGCAGAGTGAAAATGATACTTGCTAAGGTTTAGAGTACTCTACAGGTGCTAGGAAACATCTACTGTGGTCCTTGGATGGTCTTGTCAGAACCGTACAAGTTAGCTGTCAACAAGTTAGTTTCGCCAAGCGTGGGAAAAGTAAAGTAAAGTAAAGTAAAGTTAGCCCCGCCAAGACAAAGGGGCGATCAAAGTTAAAGTTAGCCGTCACAAGTTACTTTTTTCACTCTCTGATATCTCGAATCGTCGTTGTCATATATAATCGTCCTCAGCCTTTTTCGCCTCATCGTCGTCGGAATAGTCCTCGATACCGAGCTTGGAATGCACCAGATTCGATGCCTGCTGCAAGAGCGAAGCGCATATGCGCGCATATATGCGCTCTATCGTAAGCGAAGTGAGCTGCGCCCACGGGAAAACGACTCCCACTGGTCATTTTTCGAAGATGGCAGTGCGAAGCAGGGGCAGGTCAAGGAATGCCTTGGGAATCTGGGCTGCGCATCCAAATTCCAGGCGGCGGAGTAGTGGCATTGTGGGCCTGACAACAGGGAGTGGACAGATAGCGAGGTAGAGTTCGAGGTACTCCTATCGGGCGTGGTGAGAAATAAGTGCTTCGGACCCGACCGGAAAACTCCAAAAATCCGGATTGAAAGCAGGAAATGACGCGATCTGGTGAGCCACGTACTATCCCTTATATTGATTTGTGGCGCGACCATAAGGCTTTGGCCTGAGGATAATATTGGCCTGTGAGGCCCATTGCTCTCCAGAGCACGGGAGTAGCGAGTGCTGTTTCTCGCCATTTCCGGCAGATTTGGGTCAGAAGGGACGGCGAGAAAATTCCCGTGAGCGGTAGGCAAGCGAGGTAAACAGAGAGGAAGTGTATGAAGATTTCGGCGACGATTTCGTTTGGAAACTTTAAAGGTCTGTCAAAGAATCCAGTGGCCGCTGGTCGACTCGTGATGCAACAATGGAACGGTCGACATCCATCGGGGCGACTCCTTTCCATCGTAAAGGAAGAGCTGAGCTGTACGTACCTCGCATTCGGACAGTCCGACAATTGATTATTTCCTGCAAATAATTTGCCCGCTGGACCTAGTCTCTCTTGACAGACGCTGTAATATCGGTACCAACTCGTAGCTCGTTCGATATACACGCTGGACCAGAACCTTTCCGATGCAAAAGCGGTCCATCAGGATTTCAACGTCGCAAGACCCCGACTGAATTTAAAAAAGAGAGAGTGGGGTGAACGCAGGGGGAAAGTGTTTGTGGTGGTCGGCCACCATGCCATAGATCAATGATGCAGAAGATGGTATTGCCACATTTGGAAATACGGCCCCTATCTTTCCTCTCTGTTCTCGCTGCCATTGTGGCAGGTCTGGCCTCGCTGAAAGAGCTGGGATAATATTCGAAGTTTCAGACATCGCCTTTGTCGACCGACTCGACCCACACTTTAGCACGCCAGTTCAGTGCCCCCGAACGTCGTTGCGCTTCCGTTGTCCATGTCCCAACCCACATCGGGAGCCGACTGAGCGCTAGGGAAAGCTTTGGCCGCGAGGGTGAAGGAGGCGAAGAGAGTAGCGAAGGTAGAAAGAGTGAGCATGTTGATTGGACACTTCTGCTCAGACCGAACTATAAGTCGGCATACTTGTACTCTTTCATGAGAACTTATGTAATGGGGGCATGTAGTATGGTAGCGTAGCTGCTCCTCCATTGGAGTGTCGAGCAGGCTGCAGCAATTCATCCCTCTTCTGGTCCATTTGAACCGCGGTGAAACAGGTATCACCCAGGTCGTAAGAAGCGACCTATTTCTTTTCTCCTTGCTCCTCGGAACTCAATGAATGGGACTTCATTTCGATTGATCAGTTGAGATTTCAATCACGGCCCTATTGGAAGAGAAGGAACTAGAAATCGCCGGACATCGCCACGTGGTCGCCTCAGACTCGAGAAAAGGGACATTTCCTAGACAGCCTTCAATTATATTCCGAGTAGCGTTCAAATCAGCGTTGCTATAAACAGAATCACTGCATTTCAAGGCCAAATTTGCAAGAGCCTGCCGAGCTTTGCCGCCGTGACGGATATGCCGCGCTCCTCGCGTTAACGGCAGCAAAGCTCGGCACAAACGTGAATGTCCCCCCCGCGTCGACTTCTGGAGCACGAGTGCTGTTCAACGGTTCTTCGGCCCGACAAACCAAGTTTCATTTCGGTGGAGATTCTTGGATGAGTTCATTCTCTGCGTGCACGCCGGATATTCTTTCTGTCCATAGGCCGGCATTCGCTACGTCTATTGTGTCAACCACCTGCACGGCGAATGAAGGAATGAAGGACTTAACTCCGACTCAACCGAAGTACCCAAGTACGGTGAAAGGAAATGTATAGAAGGGAGGTGGAACTGCTCACTGACTCCAGTTCACTAAAGCAGTCAACTACTCACTTCAATGTTCAACTCCAAGGCTCTCCTCGCTAGCATGCTTGCGGCCCTCGCTTCCTTCGCGGCGGCGACGCCCATCGGCCCAAGCACTGTACGCGCACAGTTTTTCCTTCAACGCTGTAGTGTGTCGCTGACTCCCTGCGATGATTCAGGATACCGAAGCAACCGTCACCGTTTGCAGTGATGGCGTCCCTGTCAGATGCGCGGCGGTCCCGCTCGTGTCCGACATATGTGTCAACCTGACAGGCGGGCTCAGCTTCCTCAACAAGGAAATTTCCACTGCGACTGTTCCCGGTGGATCCGTCTGCACGTTCTTCCAGTGAGTCTAGAGATAGATTCAGCATAAAGTGGACTAACAAATTTGTGCATCGCAGGGACTTCGGTTGCACTGCATCTGGAGTCGTCAACGCCGGTACCAACAGCCAAGTCTCTTTGACTGGGGGCACCTGGCACTTCAACAATGTGCCCGGGCTCTCCGGGCCCACCAACTTCAATGATTTGACGAGCTCGTTCATCTGCTCGCCTATTTAGTTAGTAGTTGGGCTACTGAATTCCGTATTTCGAGGAATGGAGGAATTGGGCAGCTGTCCGCAGGTTTTTAATAGTTTCCAGCCCTATTGTTGTTACTAGAAATCTCACTGGCGGCCAATATTTCTGATGAAGGTTTCGCCCGAAAGGCCGCCATGGGAAAATTGGCGTGAAAAACCAAGAGTGAGCTTGAGCTTGAACCACCGGTGTCGACCACGATTTTGGGGGCCGCCGAAAGAGTAGGTCCCGTTTGATTTGCTGCTTTTCAGACATCAAGTCCGACGCGAACTGATCCAGAAAACCGCAGTTCGAGAGACGGGACGGGGTATTGCTCGTTATGGTCAATCTTGGGGTTCCATATTTTGAGGCTTTATGGAACAGGAGGGACGCGATGGATTCGACTAAGTGTAGGATAAAGAACGTGGCCGGTTGTTCAAGTAAAGTAACTTGAAGCTGTTGAACAGGGTGTTTTAGGGGAAAAAACTTGCGTAGGCATCGAGAAACTGTATTATACTCTACAAAAAATTTCGACTTGGAAGACCAAATATTCTGAGGAAGCCCAAGGGACGGCTGAGAAAAAGTGGTGTTAGTCGACTTGACGCAACTTAGTTCGCCGAAAGACTTGGTGAGCTGGTGTCCTCTCGCATCGACAAAGAAGATCGAAATCATGCCGCGACGCTTGGTATGGGTCCGGAGATTCTTGCCTGCCAGCAGATAACTGTAGGCCGCTGTACGGGCGAAGGCATCATTGAAAAAACCATGGCACAACCACAGGGACGATTGGCCCCGCATACGCAAACCATTTTGCATCTGTGCAACAATGAGAAGAGATATTTCAATTTTGAGGCGGTAAGCTCATCGTACATGTCTGCCACCCCCCTCACTTTTGCTGTCCTCGGATCCCAAATCACCACGCCTAGCGGCCCTAGCCATCGGATTACAGCGCGACCGATTTCATCGTCACCTTCGCCTCCACTTCACGACCGGAACCTCCACATCCCGCGTTCTCACCGCGATGCACAGCCGCCGCCTCGCCTTGCGGGAGGAACTATGCCTCGGCCACCCGTGTCCTCCGCGGCGAACACATAATCCGCCCGTCCCACGAGGTATCCCGGCCAGAGGCGAGACAGCAGCCCCAGCGCCCATGTCATGCAGTACCGTATACCTTGTACCACGCCCAGAAGGCCTGCGGCTCCGGGACCGTAGCGGCAGCTGCCTCTCCCATCTGCTTTTGCGTCCCCTTCTGCTTCTGTGAATCCTCCCTCTGGCTTCAGCTGGGCGTATTCTAGTGTACGAGTTGCTGCCTTCTCCTGTCGACTCGCGCTTCGCCAACTGAGCTGCCTGTCCACGATGTAGCTCGAATGCTTCGATGAACGCGCGGCTCTCTTGTAAGCCCTCTGCAGGCTGTTCTTGTCCTCGTTGTGCCCCTTTGTCCCATCCACCGCATTGGCAACACCTTTCGCGTCATGAACCACCATGCACCCTCGGCTCCTCCGTGCGGGGGCGAAGCTTCGCGCCACAGCGGGGCAGCGCGCAGGCTCGCACGGGGAGCGGACGCAGGGCCCGAGGGGGGTGGGGTACCCGCAAGAGGCGGCGTCGCGCATGGCTTGGCGGTGTTGGTGGTGGTTGTTCCTGCTCTTCTCGGCCGTCTTTGCACCCGCACCGTCTTCCTCTCGAGATGCGGCGCGAAGGCGGGAGGCGGGGAAACCGTCGGAGTGCACCCCTCACTCTCCCCACCGCCGCTCGCACCCGCCCCTCTACCGGAACCCCCAGAGCCTGCACACACCCTCCACCGCGTGAAACGCCGCCCGCAGCAGGCTGTCCTCGTCCTCGTCCTTCCCCTCGCTCTCTTGCATCTCGTGTTCCTCCATCCCATCTACCGCATCCTCCTCCTCGTATAACACCTTTATCTCTACCTCCCTCGCCACGGCTCCGTCCACGTTATAAACAGCCACAGCACGCTTTCGCGTGCGCGCGGCTCCACGCGCGGCCGGAGCGTCTGACGATTCGGGTCGCGGCGGAGGCACACGCGCATGCACACAGGGGGAAGCGAGCGGTGCGGCACGAGATAGAGGTGCGAGTGCGAGAGGCGGCATAGGCTGAGGGGGAGAGCTGGGGGGTCCGGCGGTCGCAACAAGGAGGAGAGCGGGGCGAGTGCTGAGGCGGGGGTGGGAAAAAGAGAGAGCAGCCTACATCGCACAGGGCTTGACGGTGTGGGCCGAGGTGGGTGTTCCTGCAAAACGAAAGAAAGCAGTTAGTATAATATTTAGGAGGCCGTGGAGGAGAAGAGGGAGAAACGTACTTCAAGCTTGTCGGCAGCGCCGCGCGTCTTCAGAGCGCCTCACATTCAGCTGGCTGCAAGGATGGTTGCCACACCCGGAATCGCAATGGGGACAATCGTCCTGCCACCTCCTCCTGCTTGCCCACCCCACCCTTCACCCATAACACCCCTTTTTCCTCCCCACTCGCCACACACCGTTCGCTCACGCCCACAATCCCCCGATTCTCCGCACTCGCCGTACTCTGATGCCTCTGGGTCACAGCGTATCCCATCGAAGGCCCAGCGCGCGTACGTACGCCGCCGCCGCGTGTGCTTGGAGGTGATGAGCAGCAATTTCTTGTCGGTGCGGCGACAAAGATGACGCGACGTGCCGTTGGACTTGAGGGAGGGTGTACGGGCTGGTGTGCTTCTAGTGCCACCTGCATCGCATACTTATACATCCGTCGGAGCAAGACAATATTACCGAGACTGGGACTCTCCCCTCGTGTACTCTGTGTATCGCCGCGCCATGGCCTGCCCGATGCCCGAGGTCACGCCAAAGAAGAGAGCTACGGCTTTGGGAGACTTTGGAAAGAATGATGCATTGAGCTTCATAGCTTGAGCGAGCGGTGGCATGTTCAAGGTGGTAAGTAGGAGCCAACAAGAGGCGCGGTCACGCTTGACGATTGACATCCGGGTAGGTCCTGTTACGTTCCGAAATCGTCCGAGAACAATGCAATATCTGACTTCAGGCTAGGGTTGTAGAGACAGTCTTTCCAATCCATGCCAACCTTTCTTATTTCACGAGTCGTTGTAGACTTGGGGGAAAAAGAAATTCTCCATCAGTCATGACTCATGACCCGACCTCGGGCCGGATTCGAACCGGTTTTACTCTGCCTATAGAGGGAATATGGGCTATATACTGTAAAATAATTCATGGAAACACATCTTACAAAACACACCACCTAGATCAAGAAAATACACACCTTGAGACACCAACACAGAAAAAGCACAACTCACAAAGTCAACACAAAGTGGTTGTTCATGTTTGGAGGCACGACAAAATTAGTAGCATTAGGCATTCGTCAACACCTACTGATGCCTGGAACACCTATTTTCTATTCTGAACACCTATTCTGTCTGTCCAACAGCTATTCAAGTGATCACACGAACACCTATTGCTTTATTCCAACAGCTATTTTAATATAAACATCAGAATTAGGGGCCATCCTCAACTTATAGTAATAATGTTACAGTGAAAAACTCATCCAACATCGCGAAGGGTGGGGAGATTTGGAGGAGGGACTGGGATTTCAATCCCTTTGCAGATCACATGATGGATTAGGGTCTTGTTTATAATTCCTGAGGGGGTTATAAACAGTTTTTAATTTTTGGTTTATAAACAGGCTGTTTATAAACATGTTATAAAGGTTCGTGTATAGGGCCCAAAATACGAGTTTTCAGCTTGCCCATCCCAAAATTTCTTCTTCCCCGCTTTCCTACTGCCCCAGGAGTCAACTATGACGCAGTCCACCAATGATTGACAACAGTCTCGACACAGCCGGTGTTGACGACCTTCTCCCGACTCGGCAGTCGGCACATAAGTATGCGAGAAAGTTGTGGACGTCTCCAACTGGAATGCTCTCAGGTAAGGCTTTGAACAAGTGATGCAAACACTTGAGTTCCTTGTCACAGTATGTAACTTCAGCGCCTGACATAGTGTCTCAGAGTGGTGTCGCCGAGTGAAAATTTAAGCGGCGATCAGTGATTGGCGGCCCCGGATCAGGCCCGAATATAATTAAAAACCAGTTTATAAACCAGTGTTTATAAACATGTTTACAAACAAGCATAATAAACAAGACCCTATGGTGGATGTAAATAAATTGGATTCAATCGGCGTAAATACAAACATGTATTGCATAGGGAATTAGCTGCGCTCCCCCCTCGCCAACCTGGCGCAAACGTGTGCACACACATTGATTTGGTGTCTGCGAGCCCATCCCGTGGTGATTGCACACGCGACGGCGGTTATTTGTCTCCATCCACCGCGGCCATCCGTACGCCGTCGTTGTGGAAGGAGGAAAGGAGGAATGTCACGTACAGTCACGGCAAGGCGGCTGGTTCGGTGTTCGAATTGATTTTAGGTGTTCGGTGGAAAATAGCTGTTCACCGACGAGATAGGTGTTAGGTTAATGAATAGTCATTGGGATGGAAGATAGCTGTTGGTTCGCAAAATAGCTGTTCACAAATGCCTAATGCTACTATTCTTGTATATACTCTCATGTTTGCTATGACATCCTGATGTCAACAAAAAATGATACACTTGCTCTCAACTTCAAACTCACGACACAACTGAAATAGAAACGAAAAAACGACACAACTTGGACTTAGGCCTCTCAGCAATGGACCTGTATTTCAAATTGTCGGATTTTCAATCCAATTCAAGTGGCATAATACTTTAGCCATCTTTTGCCTGTGATCAATCTCCTATCTCTCTTTCTCTCTCTTCCCCTGTCCTCTGCCTCTCAGCATGGACCTACTGACCCTCAGCACTGTCGGGAAATGCAACAATCCCACCTGTACTGCCGCTTGCGGCGATTTCTTCCACGAAGATCTGGCCCCGGGAGCGTTGCTGAGGGGAGTGAAGTGTACCATCTGCGGCTGCTATGTTGACCAGCATAGGAAGGTGAGCCTTCTATTTGATGCTCCCGTAATCTCCGAGTCTGCTGCCGAGGCTGTGGATGATTCTGCAGATATTGGGCCAGAGAAAAAATAGAAGAAGTTGAAGAAGGGGCCAAAAGAGAACAATTCCCGGAAGGCTTCGGCGACTGGAAGAAAGGTTTGCAGATAGCAGGGATTGCCCAGCTAAGTAATTCTAAATCAGTGGAAAGCTTGGTCGGTCTACTAAGCACAACTCTGCACTTCCAAATGTAGTCTCTACAATGAGACCACAAAGCAAAAAGTGTTAAAAGTCAGGATGTGTTTGAATGCCGTGATTCTGCTGAAGAAGCATCTGTGGCAGTGATCTGACCAGGACAGAGCAGGTTTTGCATTGAGTCTTTGTGAGCAACTCCGAAGTTGTGACACAGTTCAGGTTGTGATTTTTTCCCTCCTTGTGCCAGGTTGTGCTTTTTTTCTCGGGTTGAACATGTGTGATTTCTCAACCTGTTTTCCCTGTGCTTCTGAAAGCCAGGGGCGCCGCGGATGCAGCGAGTTGTTATGACTATGTTTTGCCAAGTGGTGTGTTTTCACTGTTTACAGCTGAACTTGTGTCTTTTTCGGCCCTTTTTGTGCGGTTGTGTCACATTTTTTTTTTTTACAGTATATGTGCCATAAGGGAATAAAGACGGAATCCAAATTACATGAAACAGGTGCGGACTACCCGCCATCGACCCGTTCCAACCTCGCTTCTGACACGATGTCGTTGAACAATTCCGGACTGAATTATACCCTTGGAATACATTAAAATCTGAGACTACCCCAACCTTGCCTCCCCCGCCTCTGCCTCCCTCGCCTGAGGCTTCACTCCAGCAGCCATCGCAACCCCATCACATCCTCCGGCTTCACCCCAGCTTTTCCGCCAGCCTATTCGTCTGCCCCGCCCGCATCTCCGGCGCGATGTTCACGTTCCAGTGCCGCTGCGAGATCGCGCGGAACAGCTCCCCAGCGGTCTGCGCGTACATGATGCACTCTGGAAAGTTGTTCGACTCGGCGCTGAGGCGCGGGGAGCGGAGGGAGGGGACGAGGGAGTGGGCGAAGGCGTCGTGCAGGTCGAACGTGGAGGGGGCGGAGGGGAGGACGGAGACGCGGTGCGCGCCAGAGGCGTACAGCGCGCGCGAAAGGTACGTGGGCGACTGCCCAGCGAGCAGCGTATGCTTCATCAAGTACTTGGTCAACTAAGTGTTTCTGAATGAAGCGCCGAAAATTTGAACCAGACTTCGCTATGGGAAATATTGGCCGCCAGTGAGATTTCTAGTAACAAAAACAGAACTGTCAACTATCAAAGACCTGGGGACAGCTGCCCAATCCCTCGATTCCTCGAAACACAGAATGCAGTAGCCCAACTACTAACTAAATAGGCGAGCAGGTGAACGAGCTCGTCAAATCATTGAAGTTGGTGCGCCCAGAGAGCCCGGGCACATTGTTCATATGCCAGGTGCCGGCGGTCAAAAAGACTTGGCTGTTGGTGCCGGCATTAACGACGCCAGATGAAGTGCAACCGAAGTCTCTGCGATGCACAAATTTGTCAGTCCACTTTATGCTGAATCTATCTCTAAACTCACTGGAAGAACGTGCAGACGAATCCACCGGGAACAGTCGCAGTCGAAATTTCCTTGTTGAGGAAGCTGAGCCCGCCGGTGAGGTTGACACATGTGTCGGACACGGTCGGGATCGCCGCGCATCCGACACCGACGCCGCCGCTGCAAACGGTGACAGTAACTGGGACATCCTAAGTCATCGCATGGAGTCAGCGATGCAATACAGTGTTGAAGGTGAAACCGTGCACATACAGTGCTTGGGCCGATGGGCGTCGCGGCCGCGAAGGAAGCGAGGGCCGCAAGAGTGCTAGTGAGGAGAGCCTTGGAGTTGAACATTGGAGTGAGTAGTTGACTGCTTTAGTGAACTGGAGTTAGTGAGCAGTTCCACCTCCCTTTTATACATTTCCTTAAGATTACCGCTGTACTTAGTAACCACCTGGTTGAATCCGTTCTGTTGTATTGCCTTGACATGGACATGCCGGATGCCGGCCTATGGACAGAAATAACATCCGGGGAGCACGCACAAAATGAACTCATTCAGGAATCTCTACCGAAATGAAACTTGGTTTGAACAGCAGTCTGTACTTGGAAACCACCTGATTGAATCCGTTCTGTTGTATTCCTTGACATGGACGTGCCGAATGCCGGCCTACGGAAGGAAAGAATATCCGGCGTGCACGCACAGAATGACTCATTCAAGAATCTCAGCCGAAATGAAACGTGGTTTGTCGGCCCGAATAACCGTTGAACAGCAGTCGTGCTCCAGAAGTCGACACCGGAAGACATTCACGTTTGTGCCGCTGTATATATCGCGAATAACAACAGATACCCCGCCGGCGGAAAAGCGTCGGTTTCACATCTTTTCAGCGCCGAGATGTTTGGTTTCACCCAGAGTACAATGGGTACTGAATTCTCTTGGAGTTATTTCCATTCTGTCTTCAACTTGCCTCCGATGTCATAGGAAGCTACGCAATAATTCGAGAGCTAACATGCTGGGTCAGGGTCAGATCAATCTCACGTTCATACGTCGCTGAGTGGTCCATTCATTGAACGGTGGGAAGAAGCACAAATGTTGCCGTGAGACTCGTGTCGATGTAAGAGTGAACAGATCCGAAACAGCGGATATTTCCAGACGACATCGGATCTCGTTGGACAGTCGACGGTCGAACGCGATGGGGAAAGCTTAGTTAGAATTCTGATCGCGGACAAGAAAAATATTTCGACTGACAACCGGAATGGTGTACAACGTTTCGAAACTTCCGTACAGACAAAGAGGAATAGTGAGAAAGGATCTCATAGTATAATATCCACTCACAGATGCTGGAAGCTCTCCCGCGGGGAAGAATGGTCACACTTTATTGCAAGTCTTGAACGTTTGAGCGTGTGAATGAGTCTACTGCATTTCAAGGCCGGATCTGCGGACTCTGCCGAGGCTTCCCGCTGTTAGCGGAGCTTTGCCGCCGTGAGGGATCTAACGGCGGCAAAACTCGGCGGGCCCCGCAGACTGGCCTTCGCAGTGATTATGTTTCTAACAACATAAGCAGCTGATTTGAACGTTATTAGGAAGTGCCCTTTTCTCGAGTCCGACGCGACCATGTCGTGATGTCCGGCGATTTCTAGTTCCTTCTCTCCCAATATGACCGTGATTGCAATCTCAAATGGTCGATGGAAATATTTCAAATAACCTTCGCTAAGCAAATCAAACAAAAATAGAAACGTGGTAACCCAACTTTGACCCAATTAGTTAGACCCACCTAACCGACCCACTGCTTCACTCTCCTGTACCGGCGTAATTAGAATGGTCGTACAAAGATTCCGAGGCCTAGGGATATCTTGGATTGATGATTTTTGTTGTTGCGTACGAAATGTATTGTTTGATGAAGGTTCAACCTTGGTTTTGATTATTTTTGTTTGAGAACCTTGAACGGTTTTAGCATGAGATATTCAATATCCACCCCACTGGTACAGGTCCCCAAAATATGTGAGAAGGCATGAAGTCACTAACATGAATTAAAGGTTGAATGAGATAGAACCAATCGTCGGACAATCGATACACGCGCGAAAATGAGACCGTTGCCGCCAGTGGTTGATCATCGGTGTTGGTCGGAAGCTGTTGTGCACACTGCATTGATATGTATGTCGCGTGTATTAGGATAACTCAGCTCATATGGTTGAAGGGAAGATGGGGCGGACATGCCAAACACGCATGACATTGAGCAGAACAGAGGTCAAGAGGCATTTCGGGGTCAGGCCCAACGAGAAGAACGAGCAACAAAAAATACTCTGGACCTGGAACCCAGCTCTCGCGCGTCGAGGTCTAGAAGGGAGAATGACAGGCACGTGTACTCGGCCAATATACTAGTCACGACGCGAAAGGCGGTACTACACCAAGGGGAGATCTCGTCAGCTACTTGGACTCTTGGGAAAATATTATCGACCGCGACTCTTTCAATCCACGTCGATAGATGGTCCGCATGCAGATGTGCGAGGATGGGCCGGAGATGCATTCACAAAACAGAGCGCATCAAGTTGGTTGAGGGAGTTAAGGCTACCAAAACGTGGAATGTCCAAATTAATGGTTCCACTCCCGATGTCGGATTTCGAGAGTGTGCGAATACGGAATCAACAACGGTAAGTTGACCGTCAGGATTCCAAAGATTTTGTTCAAAGGAAGTACCACCTTCGAGACTGTTCTGAGCCGCGTACAAGTGGGAAGATAGGACTGTGAACCTGTAACTTGAAGTCATAGAATCCCATCCACATTCGTACAAATATGGAAGTGCAGGTCGACGAAGGCGATTTCGGAAACTTCGAATATGATCCCAACTCCTTCAGCGGGGTCAGACCTGCCACAATGGCAGAGAGGACATAGGAGGGAGTCACATTCCCAAATGTGCTTCTGCGTCAGTGATCTAGTAAATTCGTTCTCGTGAATGATGGCATACGGAGGTTGAGTGGGGCTCTGATTTGGTAGTTCAATTTCTAATCGAATAGTCGTTCCATGTGCACATGTGCATCGTCTCGCAATGCTTCTCGGCTTGTCGCTCGTGTAATATACCGCAATATTTCCGGGTACACCGACTCTTGGACGAAGATGATCAATTCCGGCCTTCCGCATATCTAACCAAAGAGACAGAACACTCAGCGTTCGTGATTCCGCGGCTTGGCTTGGCTTGCAGGCCCCGGCTTTTCGCTTGTAAGCCAGAGGCTTCGGCTTCACATTCCTCAAGCCAACGCCTGCCTAGATGACCTCTTCCATGCGAATAACCCGGTCAAAGGTGGGTTTCCAGCATGATAAATTAGCGTCGGCGGAAGGGCGCAGAGTATGACGAGTTGAGTTCTTGTATATGGAATTTGCGACTGCATACTCACAACTTCAACATTTTGATGGTATGTTCAATTCGATTTGATTTTGATTTTGTTCAGTTTGAACACGTCTATGTAGGCCAAAATCACAGAGGTCCCTTTTGCCAACATCCCTGAAAATATTTTAAGCATTGCCGGCGCCGATAATGCACCCTACGCTGCTCAGAAAAAATTGGCTTGAAGCCGGGGCTTAAGCCAAAGCCGAAGCCGTACCCAAGCCGTGACATGCAGCTTGGCTTGGCTTGTCAAAGCTGCGGCTCTGGCTTGACGGCTTGACGGCTTCAAGACAAGCCACAGAACCACTCCGCGTGCGTATTACGAGAGACGAGGGACAGGGTTCATCGAGCTGATACCGCGTCCATCGGAATTTGTATGCATGCTGAGATTGTTAACCATGGAATGATTATGATATGTAGCACAAGTCCTCGACGCATTGAATTCATTTATTATTCTTTCAAGTGCGGTGACTAACCTCCTGATTTGGACACCCGGCGCTGGAAGGGCGGGGGGTGGGTGCTTTGTTGTTCCGTGTAGGGTTCTTACCTATTGGCGACCCATGAATGTCGATGTAATAGCGTTGTAACCGGAGCCACGACCCAAGCTCGGGGGGGACATATTCCCGGGCTGTTCCTTGTTTCGATGTTGACTTGCATCTATGGAAGGTGAGCGTTTGAACCGTTGGGTGCGGGCGACTGAGTTTGAGTGGATAATAACCTCCGGGAAAGGTTAGTTGGCATAGACCTCATGTGGACTCGGCATTCTTTCTCTCCATAGGGCGGCATTCACTACGTCTATTGTGTCAACCCACTGCATGGCGAATGAAGGAATGAAGGACTCAACTCAGACTCAACCCAAGTACCCAAGTACGGTGAAAGGAAATGTATAGAAGGGAGGTGGAACTGCACACTGACTCCAGGTCACTAAAGCAGTCAACTACTCACTTCAATGTTCAACTCCAAGGCTCTCCTCGCTAGCATGCTTGCGGCCCTCGCTTCCTTCGCAGTGGCGACGCCCATCGGCCCAAGCACTGTACGCGCACAGTTTTTCCTTCAACGCTGTAGTGTATCGCTGACTCCCTGCGATGATTCAGGATATCGAAGCAACCGTCACCGTTTGCAGTGATGGCGTCGGTGTCGGATGCCTACTCGTCCCGATCGTGTCCGACACATGTGTCAACCTGACCGGCGGGCTCAGCTTCCTCAACAAGAAAATTTCCACTGCGACTGTTGCCAATGGATTCGTCTGCACGTTCTTCCAGTGAGTCTAGAGATAGATTCAGCATAAAGTGGACTGACGAATTTGTGCATCGCAGGGACTTCGGTTGCACTGCATCTGGAGTCGTCAACGCCGGCACCGACAGCCAGGTCTTTTTGACCACGGGCACCTGGAATAGGGGCCACGTTCCTGGGCTCTCCGGTACCACCAACTTCAACGACTTGACGAGCTCGTTCTCCTGCTCGCCTATTTAGTTAGTTGGGCTACTAAATTATGTGTTTCGGGGGATTGGGCAGCTGTCCCCAGGTCTTTGATAGTTTCCAGCCCTGTTGTTACTAGAAATCTCACTGGCGGCCAATATTTCTGATGAAGGTTCGCCCGAAAGGCTGGGAAAGGAAAATTGCCGTAAAAAATCAGGAGTGAGCTTGAGCTTGAACCACCGGTGTCGACCATGATTTTGGGGCCGCCGAACGAGTAGGTCCCGTTTGATTTGCGCTTTTCAGACATCAAGTTCGACGCGAACTGATCCAGAAAACCGCAGTTCGAGACGGGACGGGGTATTGCTCATTTGTCGGTCATGGTCAATCTTGGCGTTCAACATTTTCAGGCTTTAGGGAGCAGGAGGGACGCGATGGATTCGACGAAATGTAGGATAAAGAATGTGACCGGTTGTTCAAGTAAAGTAACTTCAAGCTGTTGAACAGTGTGTTTTAGGGGAAAAAACTTGCGTAGGCATCGAGAAACTATATTATACTCTACAACAATTTTCGAGTTGGAAGACCAGATATTTCTGAGGAAGCCCAAGAGAAGGCTGAGAAAAAGTGGTGCCGGCGAGCGCGACTGGTCGACTTGACCCAATTTGGTTCGCGGAAAGACTTGGTGAGCTGGTGTCCTCTTGCATCGACGAGGAAGGTCGAAATCATGCCGTGACGCTTGGTATAGGTCCGAAGATTCTTGGCTGCCAGCAGATAACTGTAGGCCGCTGTACGGGCGAAGGCATCATTGAAAAAACCATGGCACAACCACAGGGACGATTGGCCCCGCATACGCAAACCATTTTGCATCTGTGCAACAATGAGAAGAGATATTTCAATTTTGAGGCGGTAAGCTCATCGTACATGTCTGCCACCCCCCTCACTTTTGCTGTCCTCGGATCCCCAATCACCACGCCTAGCCATCACATTACAGCGCGACCGATTTCATTGTCGCCTTCGCCTCCACTTCACGACCGGAACGTCCACATCCCGCGTTCTCACCGTGATGGACAGCCGCCGCCTCGCCTTGCGGGAGGAACTATGCCTCGGCCACCCGTGTCCTCCGCGGCGAACGCATAATCTGCCCGTCCCACGAGGTACCCCGGCCAGAGGCGAGACAGCAGCCCCAGCGCCCATGTCATGCAGTACCGTGTACCGCGCCCGTCAGGCCTGCGGCTCCGGGACCGTAGCGGTAGTTCTCTCCCATCTGCTTTTGCGTCCCCTTCTGCTTCTGTGAATCCTCCCTCCGGCTTCAGCTGGGCGTATTCTAGTGTACGAGTTGCTGCCTTCTCCTGTCGACTCGCCCGTCGCTAACCGAGCTGCCTGTCCACGATGTAGCTCGAATGCTTCGATGAACGCGCACCTCTTCTTGTAAGCCCTCTGCAGGCTGTTCTTGTCCTCGTTGTCCCCCTTTATCCCATCCACCGCATTGGCAACACCTTTCGCATCATAAATCACCATGCACCCTCGGCTCCACCGTGCGGGGGCGGAGCTTCGCACCACGGCGGGGCAGCGCGCTGGCGCGCACGGGGAGCGGACGCGGCCCGAGGGGGGTGGGGGGTAGCCACAAGACGCGGCGTCGCCGCGCATGGCTTGGCGGTGTTGGTGGTTGTTCCTGCTCTTCTCGGCCGTCTTTGCACCCGCACCGTCTTCCTCTCGAGATGCGGTGCGAAGGCGGGACGCGGGGCAACCGTCGGAGTACACCCCTCACTCTGCCCCACCGCCGCTCGCACCCGCCCCTCTACCGGCACCCCAGAGCCCGCACACACCCTCCGCCGCGTGACACGCCGCCCCCAGCAGGCTGTCCTCATCCTCGTCCTTCCCCTCGGTTTCTTGCATCTCGTGTTCCTCCATCCCATCCACCGCATCCTCCTCCTCGCATAACACCTTTATCTCTACCTCCCTCGCCACGGCTCCGTCCACGTTATAAACAGCCACAGCACGGTTTCGCGCGCGCGCGGCTCTACCCGGGGCCGGAGCGTCTGATGATTCGGGTCGCGGCGGAGGCGCACACGCATGCACACAGGGGGAGCGAGCGGTGCGGCACGCGATAGAGGTGCGAGTGCGAGAGCCGGCGTAGGCTGAGGGGGAGAGCTAGGGGTCCAGCGGTCGCAGGAAGGAGGAGAGCGGGGGCGGGGGCGGGGGCGGGGGCGGGGGCGGAGGCGGGGGTGGGAAAAGGAGAGAGGCAGCCTACATCGCGCAGGGCTTGGCGGTGTGGGCCGAGGTGGGTGTTCCTGCAAAACGAAAGAAAGCAGTTAGTATAATATTTAGGAGGCCGTGGAGGAGAAGAGGGAGAAACGTACTTCAAGCTTGTCGGCAGCGCCGCGCGTCTTCAGAGCGCCTCACATTCAGCTGGATGCAAGGACGGTTGCCACACCCGGAATCGCAATGGGGACGATCGTCCTGCCACCTCCTCCTGCTTGGCCACCCCACCCTTCACCCATAACGCCCCTTTTTTCCTCCCCACTCGCCATACACCGCTCGCTCACGCCCACAATCCCTTGATTGTCCGCACTCGCCGTAGTCTGATGCTTCTGGATCGCAGCGTATCCAGTCGAAGGCCCAGTGCGCGTACGTACGTACACCGTGTGATTGGAGGTGATGAGCAATTTCTCGTGGGTGCGGCGACAAAGATGACGCGACGTGCCGCTGGGCTTGAGGGAGGGTGTACGGGCCGGTGTGCTTCCAGTGCCACTTGCATCGCATACTTATACATCGGTCGGAGCGAGATGATATTACCGAGACTCGGAGACTGGGACTCTCCCCTCGTGTACAGTACTCTGCGCATCGTCGCGCCATGGCCTCAGGCCTGTCCGATGCCCGAGGTCCCGCCAACGAAGAAAGCTACGGCTTTGGGAGACTTTGGAAAGAAGGATGCATTGAACTTCAGAGCTTGAGCGAGCGGTGGCATGTTCAAGGTGGTGGGAGCGAACAAGAGGCGCGGTCACGTTTAACAATTGACATCCAGGTGGGTCCTATTACGTTCCGAAATCGTCCGAGAACAATGCAATATCTGACTTCAAGCTAGGGTTGTAGAGGTATTCCAATCCATGCCAACCTTTCTTATTTCACGAGCCGTTGTAGACTTGGGGGAAACAGAAATTCTCCATCAGTCATGACCCGACTCGGACCCCGGGCCGGATTCGAATCGGTTTTACTCTGCCTATAGAGGGAAATATGATGTATGTGGACAATGGTAGTCCACATAGAAGGGGAAGCTTGCTTCATTTCTCATTGTCCTTACTATTTAAATCCATTCAATTAGTCAGACTACTTGTAAACAATCGTACAATTGCTCATAAGGCTCCAAAAATTCATACACTGCAAGAATATCCTGTATGTTATATCCATAGGTATCCAACTTGAAACCTAAAGCTTCTCTGCACTCCATGTCAATTCCCAACATTCGTCGGACCTACGATTTTGAGCTGGACCAACATTTTCCTGCTGCACTGGCTGCGCTAGATTCTGGTGTACAGGTAGCGGATTTGGAGCATTAGCTGGGCCCTGGTTTACTATGATTTGAGGAGCCTGATGCCCAAGATTAATAGGCCACAGTGTTGGTGATTCAGGTGGGGTTGGCATGTCAATGTCTTCATCTTGTGCCTGGAGAGCAGAAGCACCAGTATTTTGAGCAGCAGCACGCTGGCGGGCAATTCCAGGAGTCAACTGCAGCTGCTGGCCATTCCAGTTTACTTAAATAAGATTAGGCTGAGAAGGCATCTGTTGCTGTTCAGGACTTCCTAGATTGTGATTATCACGCTCTTACTGCTGTGCAGCAATTCTTTGACGTTTTGGAGGGGTATACCTATTTTATTTAGTTCACTGGTGGCCTGGAAAGTCTCAAGCTAGACCATACATATATATATATACTGAACAATGTATTAATTGTTGAGTGGCAAGAATTAAATTCCAGAGACTAATTGAGAACAGAGTTGAGTTGTGAGTTTAAGTACAGGAAAGTTAAAAAGAAATACATACTATGAGATGGAGATGAAACTGATATATTAGTTGTTGAGTGGCAAAGAATTTGATTCCAGAGACTGATTGAGAACAGAGTTGAGTTATGAGCAAAATTATAGGAAAGTACAAAAGAAATACATGCTGCTATGTATGAGACAGAGATGGATACAGGGAGGAGAGAGCAGGCTTTGCACAGTAGCCACACAGTATATATATGTGAGTTCTTATCCATCTACTGTACAATTTCGTTCAAATCGGCAGTCACGCGTCACGCACCCCCCTGTCGATCACGAACTTTGGTCGATGTCACGCATCACTCCGGCCTCTGTCGAACCTTCAAGCCGTCACGCAGGCCCCAAAAATGCTCATACAGCGCCAAAAAGACTAAAATTTTGGTTCAAATGTCGAAATTTTCGAGGTGTCACGCAAAGATTTGGCGGCTGCCGAAATGTCGAATAGGTAAAATGGGTCACGCGTCACAACCCCTGTCGATTTGATCGAAATTGTGCATGAGGTTGGTGCAAGCTTGGTTGCGCCAAGTTTGTCCGATTCGGGAGACGGTCCGAGATTACGTTACCGGTTAGTTGGAAGGTCCGACTGCCTGAACCGGTCTGCTTAGAAGCGCTGCACGGTGCTTACAAAAGCGATGCACCCGTGCAATTTGTAAGCATCTGCATTTCGACGCCATATACCGATGAATGGGGAAGCAAGCTTCCCCATAAAGAGGGAATCCAAATTACATGAAGCAGGTGCGGACTACCCGCCATCGACTCGTTCCAACCTCGCTTCTAACACGATGTCGTTGAAAAATCCCGCACTGAATTATACCCTTGGAATACATTAAACTCTGAGACTACCCCAACCTTGCCTCCCCCGCCTCTGCCTCCCTCGCCTCAGACTTCACGCCGGCAGCCATCGCAACCCCACCACATCCTCCGGCTTTAACCCCGCCTTCTCCGCCAGCCTCTCCGTCCGCTCCGCCCGCGTCTCCGGCGCGATGTTCACGTTCCAGTGCCGCTGCGAGATCGCGCGGAACAGCTCCCCAGCGGTCTGCGCGTACACGATGCACTCTGGAAAGTTGTTCGACTCGGCACTGAGGCGCGCGAAGCAGAGGGCGAAGACGAGGGAGTGGGCGAAGACGTCGTGCAGGTCGAACGGGGAGGGGGCGGTGGGGAGGACGGAGATGCGGTGCGCGCCGGAGGCGTACAGCCCGCGCGGGAGGTACGTGGGTGTCTGCCCCGCGAGCAGCGTATGCTTCATCAAGTACTCGGTCAACTAAGTGTTTCTGAATGAAGCGCCGAAAATTTGAACCAGACTTCGCTATCGGAAACACTGGCCGCCAGTGAGATTTCTAGTAACAATAACAGGACGCTAACTATCAAAAACCTGGGGACAGCTGCCCAATCCCTCAAAACACAGAATTTGGTAGCCCAACTACTAATTAAATAGGCGAGCAGGTGAACGAGCTCGTCAAATCATTGAAGTTGGTGCGCCCGGAGAGCCCGGGCACATTGTTCATGTGCCAGGTGCCGGCGGTCAAAAAGACTTGGCTGTCGGTGCCGGCGTTAACGACTCCAGATGCAGTGCAACCGAAGTCTCTGCGATGCACAAATTCGTCAGTCCACTTTATGCTGAATCTATCTCTAGACTCACTGGAAGAACGTGCAGACGAATCCACCGGGAACAGTCACAGTGGAAATTTCCTTGTTGAGGAAGCTGAGCCCGCCGGTGAGGTTGACACATGTGTCGGACACGGTCGGGACCGCCGCGCATCCCACACCGACGCCGCCGCTGCAAACGGTGACAGTGACTGGGACATCCTAAATCATCGCATGGAGTCAGCGATGCAATACAGCGTTGAAGGAGAAGCCGTGCACATACAGTGCTTGGGCCGATGGGCGTCGCCGCCGCGAAGGAAGCGAGGGCCGCAAGAGTGCTAGCGAGGAGAGCCTTGGAGTTGAACATTGGAGTGAGTAGTTGACTGTTTTAGTGAACTGGAGTTAGTGAGCAGTTCCACCTCCCTTTTATACATTTCCTTACGATTACCGCTGTACTTAGGAACCACCTGGTTGAATCCGCTCTGTTGTATTGCCTTGACATGGACATGCCGGATGCCGCCCTATGGACAGGAATAATATCCGGGGAGCACGCACAAAATGAACTCATTCAGGAATCTCCACCGAAATGAAACTTGGTTTGAACAGCAGTCGGTACTTGGAAACCACCTGGTTGAATCCGTTCTGTTGTATTCCTTGACATGGACGTGCCGAATGCCGGCCTATGGAAAGAAAGAATAGCCGGGGTGCACGCACAGAATGACTCATTCAGGTATCTCAGCCGAAATGAAACTTGGTTGAAGTCAACACCGGAAGACATTCACGTTTGTGCCGCTGTATATATCGCGAATAACAACAGATATCCCGCCGGCGGAAAAGCGTCGGTTTCACATCTTTTCAGCGCCGAGATGTTTGGTTTCACCCAGAGTACAATGGATACTGAATTCTCTTGGAGTTATTTCCATTCTGTCTTCAACTTGCCTCCGATGTCATAGGAAGCTACGCAATAATCCGAGAGCTAGCATGCTGGGTCAGGGTCAGTCTGTCAGATAAATCCCACGTTCATACGTCGCTGAGAGGTCCATGCGTTGAACGGTAGGAAGAAGCACAAATGTTGCCCCGAGACTCGTGTCGATGTAAGAGTGAACAGATCCGAAACACCGGATACTTCCGGACGACATTGGGTCTCTTTGGACAGTCGACGGTCGAACGCGATGGAGAAAGTTTCGTTAGAATTCTGATCGCAGACAGGAAAAATATTTCGACTGACAACCGGAATGGTGTACAACGTTTCGAAACTTCCGTACAGACAGAGAGGAATAGTGAGACAGGATCTCATAGTATAATATCCACTCACAGATGCTGGAAGCTCTCCCGTGAGGAAGAATGGTCCCACTTTATAGCAAGATCTTGAACATTTGAACATTTGAATGAATTTACTGCATTTCAAGGCCAGATCTGCGGATCCTGCCGAATTTTGCCGCTGTTAACGGAGCTTTGCCGCCGTGAAAGATCTAACGGCGGCAAAGCTCGGCAGGCTCTGCAGACTGGCCTTGGCAGTGATTCTGTTTATAGCAACATAAGCAGCTGATTTGAACGTTATTGAGAAGTGCCCTTTTCTCGAGTCCGGACGCGATCATGTCGTGATGTCCGGCGATTTCTAGTTCCTTCTCTCCCAATATGGCCGTGATTGAAATCTCAAATGATCGATGGAAATATTTCAAATGGGGGCCACCTTCGCTAAGCAAATCAAACGGAAAATGCAAACGTGCTAACCCAATTTTGACCCAATTAGTTAGACCCACCTACCCGCCACTGCTTCACTGTCCTTGTACCGGCGTAATTATAATGGTCGTACCAAGATTCTGAGGCCTAGGGATATGTGGGATTGATGATTTTTGTTGTTGCGTATGAGGAAATGTATTGTTTGATGAAGGTTCAACCTTGGTTTCGATTATTTTTGTTTGAGAACCTTGAACGGTTTTAGCATGAGATATTCAATATCCACCCCACTGGTACAGGTTCTCAAAATATGTGAGAAGGCATGAAGTCACTATCATGAAGTAAAGGTTGGATGCGATACACGCGCGAAAATGAGACCGTCGCCGCCGATGGTTGATCGTCGGTGTTGGTCGGAAGCTGTTGTGCATTGATATGTATGTCGGTGTATTAGGATAGCTCAGCTCATATGGTTGAAGGGAACATACAAGCCAAACACGCATGTAATTGTGCAGAACACACCGGGCAAAGCAAACTATTAACCTAAGTTAATAGGGTAAGTGATATTGCTTATTTCAGTAGAAGAAAAAAAAAGAATATACTTGTTGTCTTGATGTATTCTAAAACCGACCCTGAAAGAGCAAGTGTCAAATTACCTATTGGGAATAATCTATACTCTTAGTGTCAGCAAAGTACAAAAGGACTCTCGAGAGGTGGACTCTTGGAGCACAATCAGGGAGAAAAATACCTTGTGTATTTCAAAACTGCTGAAGAGACGTGCTGAAACGATTTGTTTCAGCATTGCTTTCACTTGTGTTGAAACAAAGACTTTAGAAGAACAAAGGAAGAACAAAGCAAGATTTTGAAACTCTTGTTTCGGGATAGCTGAAAGCATCATCAAAACAAGCTGTGTTGGCATGCCTTTCAGAATTTTGAATACAAACTGTCTCTTTCTTTTAACTGGGCTTCTGAGAGTTCACCTCTCAGCAGTCCTTTTGTACCTTGCCAACACTAAGAGTCTGAGTTATTCCAAATAGGGCATTTGACAATTGCTCTTTTCATATTGGTTTCATATTACATCAAGACTTCAAGTATATTCTTCTTTTTTTTTTGTCTACTGAAACACCTAATATTGCTTACCCTTTTAACTTAGGTTAATATTTTGCTTTCCCTGGTGTGGAAAAGAGGCCCAGAGCATTTCGGGGTCGGGCCCGACGAGAAGAACGAGAGACAAAAAATACTCTGGACCTGGGAGTGGAACCCAGCTCTCGCGATCGCGCGTCGAGGTCTAGAAGGGACAATAACAGCGCGTGTACCCAGCCAATATACTAGTCAAGACGCTAAAGGCAGCACTACACCAAGGGGAAATCTCGTCAGCTACTTGGACTCTTTTGGGAAAATATTATCGACCGCGACTCTTTCGATCCACGTCGATAGATGGTCCGCATGTAGATGTGCGAGGAAGGGCTGGAGATTCATTCATTCGCAAAACAGAGCGCATCAAGTTGGTTGAGGGAGTTGAGGCTACCCAAACGTGGAATGTCCAAATTAATTGTCCCACTTCCGATGTCAGATTTCGAGAATGTGCGAATACTGAATCAACAACGGTAAGTTGAATCTGCACAGAAGTTGTCGCCAGGGCGCAGAGGTAATACCGGCTGCTCGAGAGGGCGTGCAAAGTGGAAACTCCTAGGCGCGAGAGAGAAAGCAGGAGAAGGGGCCGGTGTGTCCGCCCGGGGAAATACACAGCTCTGCATCCCGTCAAGATTCCAAAGATTTGGTTCAAAGTCCCACCTTCGAGACTGTTCTGAGCCGCGTACAAGTGGGAAGATGGGACTGTGAACCTGTAACTTGAAGTCATGGAATTCCATCCATATTCGCACAAATGTGGAAGTGCAGGTCGACGAAGGCGATTTCGGAAACTTCGAATATGATCCCAACTCCTTCAGCGGGGTCAGACCTGCCACAATGGCAGAGAGGACAGATAGAAGTCACATTCCCAAATGTGGCAATACCCTCTTCTGCGTCAGTGATCTAGTAAACTCGTTGTCGTGAATGATGCCATACGGAGGTTGAGTGGGGCTCTGCTTTGGTAGTTCAATTTCTAATTGAATAGTCGTTCCATGTGCACATGTGCGTTGTCTCGCAATGCATCTCGGCTTGTCGCTCATGTAATATACCGCAATATTTCCGGGTATAGTATTCCGACTCTTGGACGAAGATGATCAATTCTTGCCTTCCGCATATCTAACCAAAGAGATAGAACACTCAGCGTTCGTGATTCCGCGGCTTGGCTTGGCCTGCAGGCCCCGACTTTGGCTTGTAAGCTAGAGGCTTCGGCTTCACATTTCTCAAGCCAAAGCCTGCCTAGATGACCTCTTCCATGCGAATAACCCGGTCAAAGGTGGGTTTCCAGCATGATACACTAGCGTCGGCGGGAGGGCGCAGAGTATGACGAGTTGAGTTCTTGTATATCGAATTTGTGACTGCATACTCACAACTTCAACATTTTGATGGCGTGTTCAATTTGATTTTGTTCAGTTTGAACACGTCTATGTATGTAGGTCAAAATCGCAGAGGTGTCTTTTGGCAACATCCCTGAAAATATTTAAGCATTGCCGGCGCCGCTAATGCACCCTACACTGTTGAGAAAACATTGGCTTGAAGCCGGGGCTTAAGCCAAAGCCAAGACCGTCCCCAAGCCGTGACATGCGGCTTGGCTTGGCTTGTCAAAGCTGCGGCTCTGGCTTGACGGCTTGACGGCTTCAAGCCAAGCCACAGAACCACTCCGCGTGCGTATTACGAGAGACGAGGACAGGGTTCATCGAGCTGATACCGCGTCCATCGGAATTTGGCATGCTGAGATTGTTAAGCATGGAATGATTATGATATGTAGCACAAGTCCTCGACGCGTTGAATTCATTTATTGTTCTTTCAAGTGCAGTGATTAACCTCCTGATTTGGACACCCCGGCGCTGGAAGGGCGGGGGGTCGGTGCTTTGTTGTTCCGTGTAGGGTTCTTACCTATTGGCGACCCATGAATGTCGATATGATAGCGTTGTAACCGGAGCCACGACCCAAGCTCGGGGGAAACATATTCCCGGGCTGTTCCTTGTTTCGATGTTGACTTGCATCTATAGAAGGTGAGCGTTTGAACCGTTGGGTGCGGGTGACTGAGTTTGAGTGGATAATAACCTCCGGGAAAGGTTAGTTGGCATAGACTTCACGTGCACTCGACATTCTTTCTCTCCATAGGGCGGCATTCGCTACGTCTATTGTGTCAACCCACTGCATGGCAATGAAGGAATGAAGGAATCAACTTTGACTCAACCCAAGTACCCAAGTACGGTGAAAGGAAATGGATGTATAAAAGGGAGGTGGAACTGCTCACTGACTCCAGTTCACTAAAGCACTCAACTACTCACTCCAATGTTCAACTCCAAGGCTCTCCTCGCTAGCACTCTTGCGGCCATCGCTTCCTTCGCGGCGGCGACGCCCATCGGCCCAAGCACTGTATGTGCACGGCTTCTCCTTCAACGCTGTATTGCATCGCTGACTCCATGCGATGATTTAGGATGTCCCAGTCACTGTCACCGTTTGCAGCGGCGGCGTCGGTGTGGATGCGCGGCGGTCCCGACCGTGTCCGACATATGTGTCAACCTCACCGGCGGGCTCAGCTTTCTCAACAAGGAAATTTCCACTGCGACTGTTCCCGGTGGATTCGTCTGTACGTTCTTCCAGTGAGTCTAGAGATAGATTCAGCATAAAGTGGACTGACGAATTTGTGCATCGCAGAGACTTCGGTTGCACTGCATCTGGAGTCGTTAACGCCGGCACCGACAGCCAAGTCTTTTTGACCGCCGGCACCTGGCACATGAGCAATGTGCCCGGGCTCTCCGGGCGCACCAACTTCAATGATTTGACGAGCTCGTTCACCTGCTCGCCTATTTAGTTAGTAGTTGGGCTACTGAATTCCGTATTTCGAGGGGATTAGACAGCTGTCTCCAGGGCCTTGATAGTTCCCAGCCTTGTTGTTTTTACTAGAAATCTCACTGGCGACCAATATTAACCGACAAAGATTGTGCTCGCGCTAAGAAATTAACCATTTCGGAAAAAGCTGACGCGCCGCATCATTTCATGGGCACACATTTCAGCGGGTCTTCACAGTCAATGTCAACAGCCCAAGCCCACCGAGGCAGCGAATGAACCGCTTCCGGTTTCACGATAAGTTGGTCACCCGCATAATGTAATCACCAGTCGCTCATGGACAGACGCTACAACGATAATGCTCATACTTCACATGTTGGAATTCCCACCTGATCGAACAAATTACCCCGAAAGCGGCTTTCTCTTGCTCAGGGCTTCTTGATCGCTGGACTAAAGGTTTGTTATTGGTGAAGTGGAATAAGTGAATCAGTTCTGCGAATTTGCCCGCGGGCATTCTTGAACTTATCATCGACTAAACTTTTCATTCTGGAAATGACCTGTAGCCTCCCTTGGAGTCCGTGCCATCTTAGTCACCTCGTTTAGCGCTGTGAAAGCTCGTGAGTTTACCCAAATTCATGTGAATGTTCGTCACTTTCGGAGGACCAACTCAACGCAGCCTTGTTGGCACATCACTTGATCAGCTGTGTGCCGAGCTTCGCCGGTTTGGTTCGGGTTGGCTGGTTAGCGGTTAGCGGTTAGCGGTTAGTGGTTTTTCGGGTAGGGGTTTTGGTTAGCGGTTCGTGTTTGGGTGAGCAGTTAAGGGCAGTGGTTAGTGTTAGGGAAAATGTATCTATATAAGAAAAACACGCCCGGCCGGCTTGAAGGAACTGTGATGGCCGATGTGTCGCGTTACAAAATTTGCCGAGTCCAAACGACGAACTTTCGCATAAACGCGCCAAAGTGACGAAGTTTCACACATTTCCATCAGACTCTTGTCAAACTCACGAAGTTTCACAGTGCTAAGCGAAGTAACGAAGTAAGGAACTCAAGGTGGCCCTCCCTTAACAGCCGTACCATGAAATAAGTCACGATTTGCTCTTCATTTGGACAACGCACCGCGCTAGCAGAAATTATCTGGTTCACCACCGAGAATGTGCCCTGCGCCACGTCGTCCGGCTAAAATGAACCCTTCGTGGGTCTCCCTACAGTTATCGGAGTACGTCGCACTCTTCGTGTATGTAATACATCTCGTGCTGGGACTCGAGAGTGTGTTCCTCGCCATGGCATCCACGAATTTCGACCAATGCCGTTAAGTAAAAATCCCACACTCCACAGAACCTGATCATCAGTTCACAGCGATAATATATATTCGTCTCCCCACGCGCGCTCGTAGCTAGGCAAGTTTACGCAATGATCTTGATTGATTAGACAGCCCGTGTCCCGAAATTCTGGATAGTCTCTCTTGACCAACTCTATCCCCTCATTCACCCGAACGATGCCTATTTTTTTCATTCTTACCATTCTTTTTAGCTTGACCTCTTCCTACGGTACGCCTCTCATTCGACGACATTGTTGAAATGCAATTAATGTCAAAGGAAGCATTTGCGCAGACTGTCACTCTCTACGCCGTCTCTCAGGACGTGCAACCCGGCGAGACTGTAATTGAAGTGGATGACATCTCTATCTCAGCTGCGGGCACAAACTCAGACGGAGAAACGACATACGTCGAGGTCGACGAGATTACATCCCTGCTACTCGTGCAGGCCAGTGCTACTCTCACAATAGTCAGCGCCCCGACCACCTTCACCAGTGGGCCCTTCAGACTGCAACAGCGTGATCCTCACTAATAGGGCGGGTATCTGCAGAGACATTTGTGGAAGATGCTTCCGGTTGGCGCGGTCCCGTCCCTGTTTTCGGCGGTACTAGCAATAGTTTCGTACCCGAGACATGCAAGTTCGACCCAAATGGCAGAGGGTCATGCGTATTCTTGGGGGAACCCAATCCGTTCACATTTTCGGGAAGGTCAGCTCCTGATGATTTCCTGAGGATGCCAAACTCATAATAAGTACAAGTGTCGTCCCAATCCGCACCCTGACTGTATCGGCGCCATCAAATCCAAAGAGATCTTCGCACACAGGCGCGATTGCGGGCGGCGTCGCGGGCGGCGTCGCTTTCCTCATCGCATGTATTTTTGCTGCGGTGCTCATCTGGCGGCGGCGCGTCGCACGCGCGCATTCGTCGGACATCGAAAAGAAGGTCCCGGTGACGCAGCCCAACGAGGCTAGAGGTGCACCGGATGCGGAGAGCTCGATAGCGGCCGAGAATTCGATGGCGGCGGAGCTTCGCGCGCTCAGGGAACAGGTGCAGCGTCTTGAGCAACACACACTGGCCAGCTCCGGCTCCGGCTCCGGCACAAACAGACCCACTGCAGATGAAGGCGTGTTCGCCTCGATGAAGCGCGAGCAGACGCGCGTAGTCATTGATGACCAGCTGAGGGCAGAGGATCAGTTGAGGGCAGAGCGGCCGCCCACGTACCTCATGTCGCTGGACTCTGGACCTGCGATGAATGATCAACTTCCTCAATTTGCGGGCCGCGCAGTGGGGAATGGGTACGATGCGTCTGGGGTAGTTGCAGACTCAGCCCGAAATCCTGCGCCACAGTGGGGCAGCGGTGACGTCAAAGGCCATGTACGGAGTTAGGGGCCGATCGTTCCGAGTACTTATTTGATCATTTGTAAATTTGTTTATGCATTGTATCGACACAGGGGTTCCTGGCTTTGTCTCTTACCACTACGGTGCGCTGAGGGCCTCCGAAACTCGACCAGTCGGGCTGTGTCACTCCCGTGACCAGCGTGATGGCTTCTCTCATCAGCAATCCCTGGGTCGGCTACGTACCTCTACGTAGTCCTACGTATTTCTGTATTACTGTATTTGCCGTATAAAGGTCCCCCCTTGCGTAGACGTACGTATTTGATGGCCGCTGTACGTATTCACACGTATTTCGGCCCGGTCTACGTAGTGCCCCGTATTTCACCGTATTTCGCCGTATTTGCCTGTATTCAAGCGCCGTATTCACTGTATTGACCTGTATTTCATGTAGACCTCACAATCGCTTGCGAAATGCTTCCAATATTTTCAAACAAACAACGAAATCGACATGGCATCGTAAAATTTGAAAACCATCATATTGAAGCTACTAAAACAACCCACACCAATCCGCGCAGGAGGGATCCCGCGCTGCCCGCATGTCCCGCTGCTCCGCCCAAAAGACCTGTTCCCTATCGCCCCGTCACCCTCCTCCCTCGCCACTACACTCGACCCTCAACCCTCCCATCCGCGAGTTTACTTACCTCCGCCACTGTGTATAGCCCTCCCCTGTTTGATGTGCTCCCCATGCTCATCCCCAGTGCTCATCCCCAGCCACACCCTGACGCCCCACTCTTGCGTCATCCACACCGCTTGTCAATCCACACTGCGGCCGCAAGTCCTCCACCCATGCACACATGTCTAGCAAATAGGGAAGGATAGAGACAAGAAAGAACACACCATTCTGCGACCCCGGTGCGGTGCGCAGGTCGAGATTGACACGGATGCTGTACTTGCATGCCCAGCCAAGGAGACGGACAATGTATCTGCGAAGGAGGGGTGCGTCAGCGTCTTGGCCAGTGAGTAGCAGACGAAGGGCAGAGTGGGGAGAGGGATGGAAAAGGATGAGGGCGAGGGCAAGGAAGGGAAGGATGGGGAAGGGATGGGAGAGGAAGCAGGGTGTCACCGTCGACAGCTGATGAAGGGGGTGCGAGGAGACAGATCGACAATCCAAGAAAGGAGCAGGAAAAACCAACAACTCACTTCCACCACATCCCTTGGAGGAACAGCTCGGAGACAGGGTTGCCCGCCGCATCAGCGCCAATATCGGTCCATCTGCCACGGGGACGTCAGTAAAGCTCGATGAAGGTGCGAAGGAAGAGGCACGAGGGCAGGGCGGGGCGCTTTGCAAAACAGCACAGTGCAAGGTCAACGAGCCAGGTCGACTTGTCACCCGAGGACAAAAGAGAATGCAGTCTACGTGGAAAAGGAAGAAGAGACTTGCAGACGTGAGAAATACAACTCACCTAATACTCCAAAACGGTATAGGTAGCCGGACCCAGTTGAGCCCTGCGCCAGCGATGGCAACGATGTCTTGTTCGGTCTGTGTGCTTCATTAGCGCATATATAAAGATAAAGGAGAAGAAGAGGGAGATAAACACAGGCTGAGAGGAACGGCACCGCGAAAACGAATAAAAAAATCCAAAGTCTGCGACCACGCAGCAACCAACGAACAGAAAAAAGAAAAAAAAAACAAGAAAACGAAATTGTACATACGATAAACTCGTCATAATGGGCCTCCATGATGCGCTGGAGGCTCCCGTCATTGCGCATGAATGCAGCGAGTGTCCACTTGTCGACCACGGAGGGGGAGGGCTGGAAAAGGGCGGGGTGATGACTGGAAAGAACGAGGAAAGCTAGGTAGAAGGAGGAGGAATGGTGGTGGTCGAGGTGAAAGAGAGGATGGCCAAATATTTGGTCATGGTTCGTCTTTATGCACGTGTGTGGCACGCAAGGATGGTGACCAAGCATCTGGATTCCGTGTACCGCCACTCCCGACGACGATGCGTGTCACCTCCCTTAGCGTGCTCAAAACGCAGTACCACCACCCACACCAATACTATTCCACCGCCTCCTCTTCCGGCCTCGCCGCCCTGCACCTCCTCGTCTTATCCCGCACGCCATTACACGCACCAGCGCATGGTCCAGAGAAGCTGTGCGACTGACATCCGCCGTAGGTGGGCGAGGCGCAGCCAGCTTTGAGCCGTCGAGATGAAGGTGCGGGGAGACGTCGCCGATGTTATGCGCAGTCAGCCCGTGAAGCGACAGGTGGAGAGGGAGCTGGCTTGTGCACCCTCCATCACAAAGTGCGAAAGGGAAGCGCACCACCGCCTCCCCGTGGACGTTTTTGTCGCCGTTGGGTACGAATCCCCCCTCTCGAGCCGCGCTGGCGTGTGGGCTGATACATGAGTTGGCAGGGCAGCCGACAGAGCGGATGCGATGCGGTGACTACATTTGCGTCGCGTCTGTATGGTTGCTCTTGCGGTAGATCGCGATGGTGCGTTTCCCTCATTTACTTTAAAATTCTCTCGGTGCGCTTTCTGTGCACACAAATATTCTCCGTCGATTATCCGCTTACTCACCATGGTCTCTTCATAAGCTCAAGCACGAGTGCAATTACGATGGATTGTCCAAGCACAAGCACGGGCACGAGCAGGGAGGGAGGCGAGAGTACGGGCGTGCAGCACGTGCAAGAGGAGTCGGGGCGCGTCAGCATCCGAGTCGTGCTTTCGCACCAGTCTTCCCCGCGTACGCATAGCACGTACCGCGTCAGCGGGGTGCACATGGGCATCGCGCCCTCCCGACGACCTTGCCTTGCGCGCGTTGCCCGTGCTCTCCGCACGTATCCCCGTGCCACAGTGCGCGCGCCCTTGCCCCGTCCACGCCCGTCAGCCGCGTCGGGAGTGGAGCCCTCACTTTCCCCGCCAGCCAGCACCGACTTCGCCACCGACACCGATTTCTCCAGCCGAAGCAGGACCTGGACTTGGACTCGGGAGACTACAGACCCGTCGCGCTCAACACCGCGCGCATGGTCATGGGCATCGCGCCCGCTCTGCGCGCATCTGTGCGTCTGGGTCCGCCTCGTCGTCATTCCGCACGCGCCGACCTCCGCCGCGACCTGTTCGCAGTGAGTCTACCGCAGCTCGCTCGCCTCGCCTACCTCGCCATCGAGGCAGCAGATCCGTCGCACTCGACACCGCGGGCATGTGCATCACTACCTGTCCACGCACGCGCCGCTGCTTGCGTTCCCCTTTGGCCGGAGCGCCTGCGCCCGTGTCCTGGTGCGCACATCGTCATCGTACATCGAGTCCACCGTAGCTCGTTATACCGGCAGCGCACCACGCACCACACTCCGACTCCGACAAGGCGAGGCAGGCTCAGGCAGCAGATCCATGCATCCCCGCTCCCGCGACGCGCCTCGACGGACATCGGCCTTTCATGCCCCCAACTCGTCTACTGGCGGCTCTGCCTTGACATCGACCTCGTACACCGCCCCGCTGGCCGGTGTTCGTCGTAGCGTGCACCCGCCCAAGCCTCCTCATCACACGCTGCGTCATCTTCGCGCTACCCGCCCGCTGCCTCCACCTCTTCACGCCAACCCCAAACCCACCGCCGCTCCCCCTGAACATCAACCCACGCTCCCCCGAACATCAACCCACGCACGGCCATAGTCGCCCAGCACCGCCTCAGACGACCTCGACGCCCTCCTCGAGAGCGCGAACGGCTCCCCGCGCCCCTCATCCCACTTGCACTCGCAACCCCACCTTTACGCCCACGGCTCGCACTCTTCGTCGAGCCAGCACGCGCGAAGCAGTCCGGAATGGAGCTGGCACTGGACGCCGCAGAGGGCGGGGAGCGTCGATACGCGGAGGGGGGGGAGGGGGGAAGTTCAGCCAGCCGAGTGTGTTTGCGCTGTCTTCCTCTGTGTCGCCGATTCCGGGGCAGGCAGGGATTGTGGGGAACAGCAGCAGGAGGGCGGCTGGGCCGCTGCAAAAGAAGGGCGCAAAGGATCTGCATGTGTTTGCGTATCCGGCGCAGGGGGGCGGGGTGAGTTTTTTTTTTCGTGTTTTTTTCCGGTTTCAGTCAGCCTGGTGCTGCACCAAACACTGCTGGGGCGGGGGCGCGTATGGGCAGCAGCTGCCGCTGAGGATGCCGGGCCAGGGACAGCTCGCGTTGCAGCGCTCGGGGACGAGTACCGGTCGGGGTCGTCTTCTTCGTGGTGGTTACTTACGTGCCGGTTGCAGCCCAGATCCCGCGCTATGTGCGCGTCACTCCTCTGCGACGTCCTCCGCCTCTTCAGACTCCGACAGCTCACGACCCCGTCTTGCCGATGCCCTCCAACGCGTCTCCTTCTCCCCAAAACGGCCCCGCAGTCCCCACGCGCCGCACCACCCCAGCCACCACCATGCCCAAGTGCCCCCATCTCCCCTAACCCACCCAATCACCGACTCCCGCAACATCCCCACACCCCGCCCCAACTGCCGCAGCGTCCCGCCCGTCTCCCTGCCCTCACACTTCACAAAAGCTGCGCGCGGTCTGGCACGCGATCTCATTGAAGAGCTCATCGGGCATCTTCTCCCACGCACGCGCCTCCGAGTCCCGCAGCAACCTCAGCATCGCCGACTCGGTCATCGCATCCACCTCCACCTCCATGATGCACGAGCCGCGCGACGAGCGCTCTTTCTCGCCGACCTCCAAGCTCCACAAGAGCAAGTCCTCGATGTTCAGCTCCCTCCGGAAGGTCTCCAAGCGCAACCTACGCAGCTCGAAGTACACCCACCGCCCCTCCTCCCCCGCGCCCGTGCTCGCATGCCACCGCTTCATGCGCGACACGGGCTGGTGGTACATGGACTTGCGCAGCAAGGGCGCGGGCGACGGGAGGGGCAGGACGCTGTGCGACGCGTTGGTGTTGGCGCCGGCACTGGGAGACGTGCCCTCCCCGCCCTTGCCGGTGTTGCGCAAAAGCGTCAGCTCCGCCTCGCTCTTGCTCCACGAGCACGCCGTCAGCGGCCTCACAGGTCACTCTGGCATCTCAAATCTCTGTACGAGATGATTTGTATCCTACCGTATAGCCCCCTGTGCCCTGCGCCTGCCCTTCATTTCTCGTTTAGCATCCCATTCTCCTTTATCATGCCACCGTCTTTTTCTCAGGTCCCGAGTTTATATTGCATTATTGTCTTTACGGCTAGTTAGTTATCTTCAAACTATTATATTGAATCAATTTTTTTGGCACTAGTGTGCAGAACTGATTGAGGATGTATTTTGTCTGCCTGGGCAACACCTGCCAGCTGTCAAATCAGCGAGGTCAGACTACACAGAACTACACAGTTGGCCCCCAAATATAGTGCGGTACACATAAAAGCCCAAATACGGGCAACTACGGAGATGAGGCTGAAATACGGGCAACTACAGAGATGAGGCTGAAATACAGGCAACTACATAGATTGACCTCAAATACGGTCCACTACGTAAGCACCCTGGAAATACACAGCTCTACGTAACTCTACGTAAGATGCCTTCCAAATACAGCAAATACAGGCGAATACGGTAAATACGGCAAAAACCAGGATTTGCTGATGCTCCTCCTGCCATCACTGTTACACAAGTAAATCTTGAGGGCCCGCCGCATTGTGGCCGCTCAACTCTATGGTCGGTGGACTGACGCACCCGGCTTCTGACACCGAGTGTTATTCTCATCGAAGGAGGCGATTTCGCCCCTGCTTTGGAAATTGGCAAGAATCAAGCAAGAATTTTGACTTTTTCGTATCAATGTCCACCACTGAGCGCTGAGCACCTACATGCGCTGCTGGCAACCAGATTACGACGTGCCTTCGTTATTTGGTTCTTGTTGGACTCTGAAAGTATGGCGGACCTCTTGACGACGCTCCCACATTCCTGAATTTAGTTTTAACCGCACTAAACGAAGTGGACATTCTTCATCGAACCCTGGCCACCCTTGTGGAACTTGTTCGGCAACCTCAGGAGGACATGGATGATGCTCGCCACAATTTTCGTATCATCTGTTTCGGTTTTGTGGACGACGCTGAGCCGTGTTTCCGTTTACCTCCGCCCGCAAATTACAGCCTCGCGACCGCATCCAGCTTCGGTAAGTCTCATCACACAGATCCTACTCCAGCGACCGGCCTGAAATTTCTGGGATCAACGTAATAGCTGTAGGATACCTGTGTCTAACCCAGTGCTGTGGGCAATCGAGTCCAGATGAACTCGAGATGACTGCGGCAATATCCCAAAGATATCATTTTCATCCTGTCATATCTCGTTTCGCTTAACGCCCATTGTCAGAGCATGCCCTTCGAGAAGGAATCTACTCAGCGTTTTGCGAGTAATGTTGTCTCAGAATACTAGCTGAAACCGCACCAAGCCTACGACCGTGGAAGGCGCGTTGTCCGCGTAAGGGACGGCAATGATGTACCAAGCAACGCCTCCGCGCTCGATTCTGGATTTTCAAAGGGAGGTTGTGCTTACTGAGTGGCTACAGATCGTCTGATCCCGCTCCTGTCTGACGAATTTACAAGAACAAGCACTGCTTATGACAATAGAGATCTTGAGCCCAAGCGGCATGCCGCTTTTTAGGTTGTGCAAAAAGCGGCATGCCGCTTTTTTCTTTTTTTCCTCTAAAGGGCATTAACAAGGTGCAATAGCATCAGGGTGTGAATTTGAGGTGCACACAAAAGTTGTAAAAAAGCGGCATGCCGCTTTTGCACAACCTAAAAAGCGGCATGCCGCTTGGGCTCAAGCTCTCTAATATGCGGCGTTCATATGACGGGTTCGTGAGTACCTTTCGTCCCCGCAGTTCATACCTTCCCGTGATTTCACCGACTGCATAGATTGGAATCCCCATGAATACGTCGCGGAGGGCGCAGCAAAAGCCATTATCAAACCAGTATTGGGACCAGATATCCTCTTTGAGAACAAGAGCTTATTCCTCAAAATTACAAGGTTGCGATTTACACGTTTGAACGGAATTGATCGAGACACTGATGGGAGACCGCATGCCGAAATGGCGAATTCTTGAGTAGCGAAAGCTTGCGAGGGTAATTATGTCGATTATCATGTATTCCGAAGATAGCTCGTCGCATTTCAGGTGAGTCACTGGGATCCACAGATCCACGAAGCACGATGCATCGAGCACACTTCCGCTTCGGGAAAAATGCGGCGCAATGACATTGTCATTGTTCATCGTGAGCGTCCGCTGGAGTTCTCAATTATCCGATTTTCATTAAGAGTTCACTCGCTGACCGAAACCTCAATGCATGATATTTCCTGGCTCCAGAAAATCCAAAGGCGCAGACCAACTCCCTGATAACGCGTCCTCGGTGGCTAATAGATTTACACCTCTCGGCATTGGACGAGAGTCTCAGTCTTACACGTCGAACGTGTTTCCAAGTTGGTAGAGCTTATAATACATAACTCGCTGCTGACTGGTTGTTTCTGATGAAGGTTTCGCCCGAAATTCAAAGGTCAGGTAAGAAAATGCCGTGAGAAATCAAAAGTGAGCTTGAGCTTGAACCACCGGTGTCGACCACGATTTTAGGGCCGCCGAACGAGTAGGTCCCGTTTGATTTTCTGCTTTCCAGACATCACGTTCGACGCGAACTGATCCAGAAAACCCCAGTTCGAGAGACGGGACGGGGGTATTGCTCATTCGTCGGTCGTGGTCTATATTGGCGTTCGATATTTTCAGGCTTCACGGAGCAGGAGCGACGCGATGGATTCGACGGAGTGTAGGGTAAATGAATGTGGCAAGTAAATGAAGTGGAAGCAGCCATTCCAAAACCGGCAGCGCAGAGATCCAGTATGGGAAATATGAGGTTGGGGCTTGAGGTAGCTTGAAGCTGTTTAACAGTGTGTTTCAGGAAAAATCTGTGGAAGCCAATTAGACTGTATTACATATGCTCTACAAAAAAATTCCATGTGGAAGAGCAAGAGCAGGGTGAGAAAAAGTGGTGTCGGCGAGCACGACTAGTCGACTTGACCCAACTTAGATCGCCGAAAGATTTGGTGAGATGACGTTATCTCGCATCGAAGAAGGTTGAAATCATGTCGCGACGCTTGGTATGGGTCCGAAGATTCTTGGCTGTCAGTAGATTAAGTGCGGGCAGGCGGAGGAGGCCCTTTCGTGCGAATCGCCGCGCCATGGCCTGGCCGATGCCCGAAGTCCCACCGACGAAAAGAGTTATGGGTTTGGGTGACTTTGGGAGGAAGGATGCGTTGAGTTTGAGAACTTGAGCGAACGGTGGAATGTTCAAGGTGGTTGCGACGAGACAAAGCAAGGGCCGCGGTCAACTGATTGATGGGTGGGTTCTATTTACTACTACATCCCGAAATAGTCCGAGACGCATGCAATACCTGACTTCCAAGCTACCGAAGGGTTTTAGAGGCAGTCTTTCCAACCATACCGACCCTTTTTATATTGTGAGGCGTTGTGGTCTTCAGGAAAAAAGCAACTCCTTGACCCCGAGTCATGACCCCGACCCGGATTCGAACCGGTTTTCCTCTGCCTGTAGAGGTATCCAACACACTCAATTACATGAAAGCAGGTGCGGACCACCCGCCATCGAGTCGTTCCAACCTCGCTCCTAACACCAAGTCGTTCAAAGATCCCGCACTGAATTATGCCCTGTGAATACATTAAAAAACTCTACCCCAACCTTGCCTCCCGCGTCTCTGCCTCCCTCGCCTCAGGCTGCACGCCGACAGCCATCGCGACCCCATCAACCGTGATCATGTCCTCTGGCTTCACCCCCACCTTCTCCGCCAGCCTATTCTTCTGCTCTGCCCTCATCTCCGGCGCGATGTTCACATTCCAGTGCCGCTGCGAGATTGCGCGGAACAGCTCCCCCGCCGGCTGCGCATACATGCTGCACTCGGGGAAGTTGTTCGCCTCTACGCTGAGCCGCGCGGTGGGGAAGGCCCCAACGAGCGGGCTCGCCTCGAAGGCCGCCGTGGAGATAGGCGCGGCCGGCGCGGGGCGGAGGGCGAAGACGAGGGAGTGGCGGAAGGCATCGTGCAGGTCGGAGGGGGAGGGGGCGGAGGGGAGGACGGACACGCGGTGCGCGCCGGAAGCATACAGCTCGCGCGTGAGGTACGTGAGCGTCTGCCCCGCGAGCAGCGTCGCCGTCAGCCGCGGCGCGCCGGGGCCTCGCGGCGTATCCTCGACGCTGACCCACCGCCCCTGCGCGTCGCGCGCGTCGAGGCCCGGAGACTGCCCCACGACGAGCGTGAGCAGCCCGAGATCCTTGTGCGCCTCCGCGACGACCTTCTTGCACGCGCCGGCGCCGCCAGGCGGGCGGTTATACCGGAATAAGCGCAGGCAGGCTTGACGCGCGCGCGCTCGCGGGGAGGCCCTGCGCCTCGGCAGACATGGCGTCGAATACGGATTGGTCCGGGAGCTCGAGGCTCTCGGCGATGGCGTGCACGGTGCGGAGGAAGAGCTGCCCGGTGGCGTCCCAGGCGGCTGGTGGCGGCGCTGCGCAGACACGGCGGGGTGCGGGAGAGGCGGCGCAGGGTGATGAGCTGCTTCTCGCCCTGGATGTCGGAGAAGCCCTCGTCGGAGGCGTTGGTACCTGTGGGCGCGGCAAAGTCGAGCTTCTCGCGCGCGTCGGGCGGTAGATTGAAGAACGAGGCGGGACTCGGCGAATAGGTTGGCATAGAGAGATTCGAGTTCGGGTGGTAGAGGTATGCAGAGCCACCCTTGAGACGCTAGGATCGACAGAGAATTACGGACATAGTCTGCCAGTTCGGTTGTGTCTTGACAGGAGGGATATATTATCGGAGGAGGTCCGGGCGGGGGAGCATGCATCTGGGGAGGAGGACCAGGTGGGGGAGCATATTGAACACCAGTATGGAAGCCCGGAGGGGGGCCAGGAGGAGGAGCATAGGGACATGGTGGTCATGGTAAGAGGATGGATGCAGTGCACAGTCTGGCCCGCGCACAGCCAATCTAGCTATCGCCGTGATCGGATTCGGGTTCCGTCGGCCGACCAAACTCAACCACGGTCCAGTCCGGATCGAGTGAAAGCTCAATCGGGAAGAGGGAACTGGTGCAAGTCACAGTCCTGTGAGTGAATAAATGGAGTTGGAGCCTTCAAGTTGGAAACTTGGACTCAAATGCGAAGAAAAAAAGAACGACATAAAGAAAATAGGAGCAAGAGGATCAGGTGGGATGCACCAGCCTGATCGATGCAGGTCTGGCTGTGTGCTATTTGACAGCAACCTGAAAGAGCGCGAAAAGGACGATAGCGCGGGTTTGTATATCAAAAGCAACGATGGAAGTAAGAATTAGGTTGGACGACGCAAGATAGGAAGAACGGGGTGGAGTCTATTAAAGGGAAGAAAGAAAACGACAGCCGAATTCTTAATTACCCATACATTTGGGGTCGTTACCTTGAATTTTAAGTACCACCAAATAGCTGTATAGAACCCAGGATTTTCTTGTATTCCACAGTCCATACCGTATGGGCGCGCAAAAACCCATTCATTTTCTGGTCAAGGAACATTCCCCAGACATGAATTAATGCGAGAAATAACCTTTCGTGAATTATCATCGATCGGTAAAAGGTCGCGTTCAGGCTGCAGGACCTAAAAAAAGATCTATTTTCGGTGCCAAAATCCGTCAAGACATGAAAACAATTCTCGTTCAACGTGCCAATTGGACGATACCCACGTCTATTCACCGTTCGTCGAAGTAGGCCGTTCACATAGCTGTTTACATGCACAAGAACAATGTTTTGGTCAAAGAAAGTGTTTTTTTAGTCGAACTCCTATAGCATTCGGTCAAGGCCTAGAACTATGGACGTATGGCCTAAGGGATAGGTCTGCATATCGGCCAACTCAGGCCGAAAGATCCCATCTGGCATCACCGATCGGATTACGGGGCCGTGGCTGTGATGAGTCACCCATACTCTCTTCCCTTCCTTCCGTGTCTGTTGCTGTGTTCGGCGTCTTGAGGCCCTCTAGACGACTCCTACCGTTACTTTTCATTGGGCCTCCGTTCTTCAGTCGCAATACAATGGTGAGGAAATGAAACACTCGAGACCTCGACTCGGAAGTGCTGATTGCCAACTCCTTGCCAACTTCCAAGGCAGTTCTAGACAACTTAGCACAAGAAGTCGTTGATGAACTCATCGACACGCTGCATGGTATCGATCCCAACAGCATGAAAGCATGCGGCCTCGTTTGCACGCGCTGGTTGGCGCGTAGCAGATATAACCTCTTTTCAAGAGTGTCCATCTCTGCCAAGACGGTTCGCTCACTTTCTTTGAGCTTGTTGAGCGCTCTCCAGTCCCCATTCTCACTTTCGTCCGACATCTGTGTTGGTCTATGATGGCAATCCACATTGGTTGAGGAATCTGGGGAGACTTCACCAGTGTGCGAACATCCGCGCTCTTGAGCTTGATGCCGCTGCCACAGTGCATGACCTCGAGCCCCTTCGTTCTCACATCCGTTATTGGGCCCAATCTGGCTTTGTTTCCGAGGTTGACTCTGATTGGCCCGAACATGAAGTGCCTGCTGTGCGCGACATCCTATCCTGGGTCCCTTCCGTAAAATCACTCACCTCCGAATCGCAAAGACAATGCCATTTCAACCGATTCCATCGCTCTGCCCTCGCTGCCCCCTTGGCGTACACGCTTTGACGCTTGGCCCGAAGTATGGCCGGAAGAGGGCGACTTCTTTGCATGGCTGCTCTCATTCCCCGTCGTCCCACGGCTCAAGTCGATCCAGAATTTGGGAGTTGCCCAATCGGGTCACCACCAGGAAACCGTGGAACGGTACTTGGTGCACGCCGGCGGAGAGCTGCAGTCGTTGACATTCAATCTGCACCCGAGCTCAGCGTCTGACCATCGTGAGTTCCTTTTCGTTTGTTTAAATCCCCGGACGCAGTCGGTAACACGTATCCAAGAGATCAGCGAGTTGCTACGGGAAAATCCTCCCCCACACTCCTAACCTCCGGCACATTTCGCTGCGCTTCCGCAACCCCGACAGCCCGCAGTGTCCTCGACACCCCTCGCACTGCTCCATTTACCGCACCTGGAGTCGATGGCGATAACCTGGGGCTATGGGTACGCGGCAGATAGCCTGCAGTGGGGCGACCTTGATGAGGCATTGGCCGACCTGCGATTCCGAAACTTGCCGGCACTTCTTCGTAAATTTGTCTGGACGGGACGGCGTGGAGGTGTCGGCCATCACACGGTGGACGCAGAGTGTGATGCCCTCTTGCGTTTGCCTCGTGGGCTTCTTGGACCACGGATTCCGAATCCAGTCCTGGTCGGGCGCCGCCAACGGGGACACGAAAATGGCAAAGTTGGGGAGGGTTGTGTAGCCGTGCACGATGAACACGTGAAGTCATTTCTTTATTTATTTCCAGCCTTGCAATCCCACTGCCACATCGTCATGCAATCATTAATTTTGTTTCGTTCTTATGCAGGATCCTAGGGAGGTATCGACACTGTCACCCCAATTTGCTCAGAGATTCCGCAATGAAATATCCCTTGTGGCTAGTTTATCAAACTCTATCCCGGCCGCGCCTACTCCGAGCCTGCACGCCAAAGCCACGCCATCGGCCTTAACCACCGACTCCGCAGGCAGCCACGCCTTCCTTCCTCTGCTCCGGCATGTCTGGCGCGATACCCATATTCCAGTGCCGCTGCGAGATGCGCCGGAACAGCGGCGGCTGGACATGAATTAAACAGAAAAGCACGGTGGAGAAGAATCGGAAAGAGAAGAAGCTGCGCTCTATTCTTCGAAGTTGCTGCCGGCTCCGAGAACGCTATCGGGAGGCGATACCAAGTGCAAGTCCCACCATCCTGCCACCCCGCCGGACTCGTGGGCGTGTTCAACTTTTCGCTAATGCCGACCGTCGGTTGCGACAGCGAAATCTGACAGAGAACTTCGAGACGCACACCATGGCTCACATATCCCGATTCCCATGGTAGTAGGGATCTCAGCAGTTCTGGCACTAATCCTCGCCGTGTCTATCCAACTATAATTTTTGCGGCTTTCCGCACTTCTGAGAAGGAAGTGCGTTGCGAATCGGACAGGCTTGCTTGGCGCTTGCCTTTGAACGCGGCTTGCCGATCATATGCTTTGCTTTCAATATCGGTGCGCTATCGTCGTTCGAAAACTCATTGATGTCTGCATCTACGTTCCCACTCAAACGCTACAAGTATCAGCTCGCAGTCGCAGGTACGAAGCAATTCGACTAGCCCTGTTACTACAAGCATGGTTCCTCTCAAAGCACTACCTCTCTTGTACTTCGTCGTCTGCGCTGTTGCGATGCCGAAAATTCCCCTTTCCAAACGCAATGACATTTTAGTTTCCATGAAGCGAGATGGCGTCTTGGACAACATACGTAGGATCAAGATGGAGATAGCCAACACCAAACGGTATGGATCTTCGCTTCGTTCACGAGTGGCTCACGGATATCCGGTATCCAGGAAACTCCAGGCCGGCCTTGAAGCCATCGAAAAGAACACCGGGCACATCCAATGATCCATCCTGCTGCCGCGGAGCTTCAAGGTGAGTTTACTGCCAGACTTAGCCGAGTGGTAGGAGAGGCATATATTCCTCATTTTATGTATTTATCATCACTTTCCCCCAAAGTTTATTGGGCTTCAGAGCCAGAGACTGGAGAAGGGGTAAATTGAAGTCGTGCATCGAGCTGACTTGTTCAACCTTCCTCCCATTCTCCAAATGATCAATTGTTTTCTGGCTTCTGCACTCCACACAATTCTCTTCAAGTACTTTTCAGCTTATCCAAGATCAGTGTGATTGAATGTGCTGAGAATTTACCAGAATTAATGGCCCTAAACTCTGGTGAGTCAAGACAGCTAATTTCGATGGTCAAGGTGTGGCTCTCAAACAGCTGATGCTAGCTGACAAAATCACAGATATAAGTGACCTAACCAAGTGACAAGAGTGGGTTTGACTCCACCAGGTTTTAGCTCACAGCCTCTCTTGAATGAGGTTGGGGTGGAGGGCAGTGGCTGAGAGCCCCACCATCCACCACACAGTGTCAAACAGTAGCAATTTGTTAGTAGCAAACCAGGCACATAGGTCATAAATGGTGTGGAGAGCTAGTTAATATATTAATTTTGGTTCAAAAATGCATGTAGAATATTCTGCATGTATCTAATGGAAACATAGTAATCATTACTAATCAAATACCCAAAGGCGGATTCAATAATTGCTCCCCCTTCAACAGTCACACACGTCAGAGGATGGGAATTGAAAGTTCAATAACAACCCACAGCCATGTTTTGTCAAGTCCTTGTCACTCACATGAATTTACTGATTCTCCGACGGATTCCGAAAGCATCAAGGAAGTGATTGATCTGTGAAATGGCTTGGAAGAGTTACTGACCCCAGTTGGCAAGCCTGGTATCAATTTGAGCAATACTTTCTGCCTGTAATGATCTCTCAAAATAACTGTCGAGCTTGTTTCCAAAGCTTCCTGCTTTGATGGCCTCTCCGTGCTTCTTTGCTAGGTCTCCAAGACGTAACATGCAGTCTCCCCTGCTGCGGTGAACATCCATATATGTGAAACCCTCCAAAGCCACAGTGCAAAGATTTTCTGCTGTTACTTCATCTCCATTGACAAGGAATATATCTCCCCAACAGTACAATGCCTTGTGCAGTGAGAACTTGTTTTGTGATTTAAAAGAAAAGGCCAGGTAAATAACTGCATGCATTGATGACCAATGGAACTCTGTGGAACACCATCGACTAGTATCTGCCATTCTCTCCAAACAATATCCTGTAACCCCCGGCATCGCGTAACCACGACTGCTGCAGACATTGTTTCAGAATTGCCTTTGCAGTTTGGAGCTCTCCTTGAGCCAGATGGAGTTCTCCCAAAATCATTTCACAGATATGCATTGCCTCAGGTTGCCTAAGACGACAAAACAGTGCCTTGGCTTTTTCCTATGTCGTGGTGGACCTCATCCTTCTTTCTACCGATCTCAGCATCAATTTGACCAATATTCATCAGAATAAACACCCTGGAAATAGACATCCTGTGTCTTCTGCATCACTTGAAGGTGTATCGATCTAGCATCCGCATATTCTGATTTCAACAAATGGGCTTCAGTTTGACACACTTTGATGGAGTGATAGATATTCCCTTCAGTCATGCCACAGTGTTCCAACAGCTCTATGCTTTTATTAAGCAGAAAAAACACTGCTTTTGTAGTCACCAAGACCCTGACAACACAGGGCATCAATGCGAAGAGCTCGTACTTCTTCCCAAGGATTTGCACATAAATTTGCAAGCCTTTGTGCCTCACTGGAAAGTATTTGTCCTTCAGTGTATTGGCCAAGCTTCCAATTGAAGAGTGCTATTTCAACCAAAATATGTGCATGAAGCTTTGGGTCTCCACAGATTTTGCCAGAGTTAGGGCTTTATGGCCCATCTCAAGACCTTTTTGTGTATTGCCTGTACGGAAGACATAGTGGTGGGGCTGCTCCCTGAATAGAACTCAGCTGCTGGTTATCAGAATACAGCAATAAAGTGGATACTGTAAGAGAACTCTCACCTTCCAAGACTTGGTCATTAAAATGACTGAAGTGGGATATTCCCTCATAAATAAGGACCTCTCCACCAACCATGACCTCCGATGACAAAACCTCTGTGATGTATTCTGTTTCAAGCCTATGATCACAAGGGTAAGGGAAAACTGGGTGGGATATGGTCCATGAGTCCATGAGACCCCCGCCCTGTATATCGGGTGAAGTTGTTGAGGGAAATAATGCATTTGATGGTCTCCACAAGATCTGAGCTTTGAGTACTTAATCCATGTAATAAGACCTGTTGTAGATTTCCCAAGTTTGCAATTATTTGATCAATCTCGCCTCCGGCCTGGTGGGATCCTCGATATCTTTTGTACAAGTCAAGTAGTTTATGAAAGTGTTTCTGTAGAGTGCGAAAGCAGGGAAGATTCAACTGGTTGGAACATTGCATGTGTTCACGAATAGGCACTAATGATTTGAGCCTTTTCTTGTGATCAGTGAATGCAAGTGATGTTCCCAACAATACAGCCTTGCAAGCCAGAATATTCTTGATGGGCAATTTTGCTTGAACAAGCTCAGCATCTGAGAGTCCATCTGGGAGAATTGATAGAAGGCTCAGTAATTCCAGGGCTCCAGGTGAGGACAACATCCGGGGGCTGGAAAGCGAGATCCGGATAGACGTGTCCAAATTGGATCTATGATCATGGCCCGTGGAAAGCAGAGCAGTCTTCTCTGTCTCCCACCGGGCAAGAACAGCTGCACAGCTGTCATCATCAACCAGATGAGCCATAAGATCCACTGCAAGAGGCATGTTATCAGTTAGTTTGCAGCAGCTGCTCAATCTGTTGAGTGTTGTGGACATCATCAGCAATGTCTATGAACATTTGTCGGGCAGCCTCAGTGGATAAGGGTGTCAAGGCTGCTAAAAATGGTCTACTCCACTGGACTTGGCTGGCCTTTCAGTACCACGCATTGTAATCTGTGGAGACATGAATTCAGTTATCAAAGGAAAAGAAAATGCTCACCATCAAGGACAGATGGCTGATCTCGGTTAGCAGAGACAATAGCTCCTCCACATGATTACGAGATGTAAATGGCTCCCAGGCTGTTTCCAAATTGTCCAAGATTAGCAGACACACTGGTTTATCAGACAGCCACCGTAAAACAGGTTTGTGAGGTCTTTCCCAGGCTCAAGGCCGACATGAACCCCAATCAAAGCTGCTATCTCGAGACTTGTGGTTGCTGATTCACAGGCTACAAAGAATTGGTGCCTATATTTTGCTGTGATTTCTGGGTGGTGCAGTGCAGCTTTTGCTAGAGCTGTTTTTCCAATTCCACCTGGGCCAAGAATACTAATCCTTGCAGATCCCTGAGACAGCATTTGAACAATTTGAGACAGTTCCCAGCCCCGACCACGAAAGATTTGGGGCTTTGCTGGCAACATTGAAAAAGACTTTGAGCTAGAAGGTGCTCATTAGAACCCCATTCAAATATGGGCTACTGCCAGAATACCTCAGCTCAGAGCCGTCAACTGTGTCGTACATCTAGGTGGCTCAGTACATATACAACACAAGTAAAGAATTCACATACTGAAGAGGCCCCATCAGAAGTAGTTTCATCTGGATGGCCTGAAATCAATTCCAGCAATTCCTTTTGTAATCTGTCTGCTGTAATCTGCATCTCCCGAACATTGGTGAGAGTCACAGCCCCGGACTCGATCTAATTCTTTGAGAACATCTGGATTTGAAATGATAAAAGACTCACCTTGAACACCTGCAGGGCATGTTCCATCCCTGCACGACACTCTTTCAGCAGAGTCTTCATTTCACTATACCGGAAGAAGTTCTTGAGCTTGTTTCCATCCTGTTGAGATTCTACAAATATATGTATTTTGTGTACAGTCCTGGTGAGTGTCAGTAATGCCATGAATGTGTATGCGAAACGGAAAACATACTCCATGAATCTCCCGACATCATACAGTGCGGCCGGTGGCAAGCTCCCAGGGGTCTCCGAGTTCAAGTGAAGGTTGACAACACCATATAGCACTTGATGGACGTGTTCCATAAGCTGAACACATTCATCCTTGTTCTTCTTTACATTCTGGATCACAAGGTGAGATTCATGAATCCGTTGATGGAATGCCCTTACCTGGAGCCCAGCAGTCAATGAAATGGTTGTGTTCACAATTGCCAGTATAAATGGTGTCCCGAATGCACGGTAAACTTCATTCAGGAGCTGTACAGCTGGCTCGACACGACCAACAATATCCTTCAGGTACATTTCAGTAAGTGTCCGTTGGTGGGGCATGGCGGTGTGGAGGGGGCGGATGGCCGAGGCGTGGAAACGGGGCAATCGGTCGTCTCCACAGTTCATCTGTGGTTGACTTTATTTTCGCATTATATTTCGTTGCATGCCTATTATTTCCATCATAACTACCTTCTGTTTCCACATCGTTTTCATCTTCTTATTCAGCTTACTGACTCGATTATTTTATAGAGGTTCTGTACAGGATTTCGTTCTTCGGACGACGAGCGCTTAGCCGGCGCTATTCGGACTTAGAGTCCGAATAGCGTCGTATATTGTTTTACCCGCACAGTCACGGGCAAGATTTCAAGATCGTAAACCCAAGGCAAGCCCCGAGTATTCATCGGGCACCTACCATCCTCCTCCTTCGTTCAACATCCCCGGTGACGTTCCCGGGCGTCGCCGATTTAGTTCGGTTACAGGGGTATTTTTAACATAGTCTTATTTTACTTATCGTCATGTACAAATTTTCTGACAGGTGACCGAACCGGCGGACGCTGCTGAAACCCAGGGACGTAGGTCTAGCGGAGAAGGGTGCTGTTGCGGGGCAGCACCGGGGCCGTTGGCGGGCGGCCCCCTCGCTTCTTTTGCGGAATTCGGACCGAGTCATTGCGAAAACTCGCATACCCTGGGTGTAGGAAGTGGACGTTCGTAAAGTCACCTGGAATATTGCCTTGACATGGGCTAGATAGTATGTTTTTATTTTGTAGCGCAGCCCCGACGGCCTTTGAGTACGGGCGCGTCGGGTGTCAAAACATTATGTACATTATTTACGGATCATTATGTCACCTTCTTGCTTGCCTCTTACCACCACGTCGGGTGCTCGGGACTGCTTCAAGACGCGTCAATCCATCGCTCTATCATCTCGTTTTTGATCTCTAGTGCTCCTACCTGTCCACAGGCTCTCTTCTGGACCCTTTTTCGGCTGGATTCGCTCCAGCTGTCACTTGCTATTTCGGTCGTGCTCTGCGCTGACTTCTTTCTCGTGCTTCGCGCAGAGAACCCGGCGATCTCCGAATTAACTCAAAGAGATTACGCCGTACCTCAGACTAGGTCCAGAACGCTTATGTTCTGTACCTTCCTCTGTTACTGCCCCATCATCCAGATTTTGCCTACGAAATCTCGGACCCCTACCGTTACCTTGTTCGGACGAAATCAGTTTACTACATATTATCTATTATACGTATAGCTACTCATCCCCCCTTGAGATTACCTTGCTTTCTCATCCTACGCTCCCAATTTTCTCTTCCCACTTTTATCCCCACATCGAACCACCTGTAGGGAATTTCCCTCTTCTTCAGCGGCTCGGGAATGCAGTCGAACAATCTGAGTCGCTCCTTATCTATACATCTATATATACTATATATATAGTGTCCACATGCAGTGTGAACTTCTCCCGAAGAATTTAATAAAGGGCTCCGGAGATCCCACGAGTGTGGGAAAATATTTTGCTCCTGGAACTGACGTTCGTGGTTCCGTGTAATCACCCTCTTTATAAAATTATGCGTGTCTGTCCGAAGCCTTTTTAAACTCCGCCATCAGCTCTAACCTTTTCCGTCGTTCTCTCTGTTCCCACTCATCCCGTGCCTGCCGCGGCTGCGTAAATCCCACCTCATTTGACATTGTACAGCCTCGGCACGTCCAGAAAATGGGCCGTCGTGAACTCTCAATCCATGCCTTGAATTTATTTTCATTAGAATTTGCAGGCACAATACATCTCTATTCAATTCTTAAAACAGATGCAGTCCACATGAAAGGAAGGGGATGCGAGGCCGCGAAGCGGCCGAGCAGCCGCTTGTGTTGCCTCGAAATGTGATTGACCTACATCGCAGAAGAAAACCCCTTGGCACATGGCAAGCCTCAAATTGAACAAGTATTTTGACGGGTGATTGTTCTTCGTGGCACTGTTCGGATGTCACCGATATCCAATTTTACCTACATGCACTGACAGACGGACTAGATGACCTACACGTCAAATTTCGGGCATCGGAAATCGGCTCGAACTGCTCGAGTACTTATCGGATTCAATATCTGTTAAGGGGCAAATCAGGCGGGAAGCTAGAGCTGAAATGTCTCGACCTTGTCGTGTACCTCCAAATCCCGATACTAGGACTATCATATTATCGGGACTCGGGAGCGAGTAGGTCGCGTCGAGCGACTTCGATAAGCTTGAGATCTCGTCGAATGGTAGTAAACAGCCCCCAGCGCAGGGTCGTCGAGGGTATTTGGGGTGGGCGTCAGAGACTGGGACATGATAATTTTTGACGATGAGGGTGGAAAGGCAAAGAAAGGAATCGAAAGAAAGCCATAAGAGCAGTCGGCGCGTGGCGTACTCTTGGCATAGATAAGGGACTAAACTGTACAAACAAAGGTGTTCTAAATTAAATTGACATGACCAACGAAGTAGTGGAATTAAGTGATGTCGGCAGGTTGTCTCAACTCCAGAATGTAGCGCTCGGAGATATAGATGATGAATGATCACGTATGTGGCATAGAGACTCAAAAGATTCAACTTGACAGCGGTTCAGTTGGGGGGAATAAATCGCGATAATTACGTATTCAGAACTTGCGGGGGAGATCTTGAACACAGCACCAGTATGGTGAACACAGGTCCAGATGCGCGAGGTATGCGAATGGTACTTCCGAGGATTTTCATTGACATGAATCCCGAACATCACCTGTCGCCGACGACTGGACAAGACTTCGTGTATCAGGCTTGAGCGGGCAAATCAAACGTAAAACAGAAAAGGCAGAGGCGTTGTGAAGACGGTGGTGGTTCAATCCCAGCCTTCCGTTAGGCGTTGAATTTCAGGCAGTCGCGGGTTGAACCTAGGACTGCGGCACCCGATGGCGAGGGTCTTGCGGTAACCGGAAGTTCGACAGAGGGGATATGGAGCATAGACATTGAATATTGAGGTTTTGAGAAAGGATTTCATTGTGCGAAGCAAATTGGGCGTTGAAACAGCCATACGCGAGCAAAAGTGAGTAGGTGGAACCCTTGAATAGAATGGTGAATGATATGGCGGTCGTTATTGGACAAAAGTCCGTTGATGACGCGTTGTCATGCGTGGTCACGCGTCCAGACAGTTTCAATGCGTGGAAGTGCGTCCTCAGTGAGTTGAAAATTCGTTTGGCTGGTCGTGGGATGTCGAATGTCGGCTTTTTCAGAGATACCAGCGGTTTTTTTTCCACTCGTGAGCACTCGTTTCTATGTGTTTTCAACGCGTTTTCAACAGTGGAAATATTCTGTACGCACCCCGGCCGAACCCTGTCAAATTTCCGACGCGTTGAGGAACTCGTGGATATTGCCTGGTGCGAGGTCCACGCAGATCCGGCTGGTTGCGCGACATATGAAGAATGTACAACACTATGGCAAACCGTAGCCGGCCCTTAAATGTATCGTGTACACTATGTACTTTACATGTAATTACTTCCTTTACCCCGCTTGAACAAGAATCACTTGGACCTCCGAATCCAAAGGCGGTCGTACAGCCAGAACAATACCAGGCACAAAATCAGTGACAGTTGGACCACCAACACGAATGTAAATGGGCCCGAAACCGGTATCTCCTCCGCAAGACCCGAGTTTGCAGAGGCTTGGCTGGGTGAGGGAATCGACGACCTGACTGGGATTCCTTAGTTGAGAGGCTCAGGTGGGCTGGGGTTAACGGAATTTATTCACCATGGTTGGTGTCCGCCGATTCGCATACACTCTCGGGCTCTTCTTCCATGACAACCCGGGTTGGCTCATCTCCATCGGAAGCGAGACAGAAGTTCTCAATGTCAACTGTTGAATTTCTTGGCGAATATCAACGAGTTCAGGACTGTAGACTCACCATGTGCAAATGGAATGCTTGTATCGGCAGAGAATGCATACAATGGATGCCCAAGATACCGGGCGACATCCTGACTTTCTGAATCAAAGCCTTTGGCCTGATGGAACTGGCGGAGGCCTGTGTAAACACTGGCATCCCACGATCTACCCCAGATGCTCGCGGAGAGTTTCAGAGAGGGGAAGCCGAGGTTGGCTGCAGCTTCCCAGCCAAGTCGGTCGGCACCGAATGGATCCAGGGACCAATAGGCCGGACACTCCGGCCATTTCAATGAAGATTGTCCACTTTGAAAATGCTTGGGTGGGCTGAGAAACAGGAAGCCATCGGGTGTGACCGCTGTATAACCTGGGAGAATGCTGAGGTGAAACCAAATATCCTCCAATACAACTGTCAGGGCAGATCAACTTCAATAGCGGACCAGCTTGAGATAGAATTCGTACCATAGTCCTCAAAATTGGACGAGATTCCGAGGTGCTTGAATATATGATTTGCTTGGCTGAGCCAGTGATCCGAGTCAAAGGACCCGACACTTAGTGAAATGGTGGCCTTGGCTACAGCATCACTGGCGCTGAGACTGGCAGATTGAACAATAGTAGAGCTAGTCACGAGGAGATGAATCATACCGGGTCCAACCGTTCTCCATGACGGCTCCCGAGTCATCCATATTCCAACGGGATATGTTAAATCCAGAGTCGGTTCGCGGCAGGAAGGCAATCTCGATCACTGCGCCAAGATTAAACGTAATTGGGCTGTAAACCGAGATGTATCGGCATAGTGAGAACTCCCAATAGCATGTGATATTCCTCCAACGTCAAAGAGTCGAGGGCAGCGGCCTCTAGGCTCGGGGTGTTCACCGATTTGAATTCAGGTTGGTTAGGTCTCTGGTCCACGTGGAAGTAGGCATAGGCGCAAAGACCGATATCTCCTGGTTCGAAGTCCACGCAGATTCGGCCAGTTGAGTGACGTATGAGGAATGTACACTCGCCATCGGACTAGATATGTTAACATACTTAATAAGATCGTAACCAGGCGAGTGAACTCACCACCGAGTGATGAAAAGTGGAGACAAAGTAATTCTGGACGGCCTACACGGGTTTTAGTGTCTGACCATCAATTTCGAGTGTTCATACTAGGAACTCTACGTACTGACATAAATTAAGATGCATTTGGCAAGTAGGAAGCAGCAGATACATACAATGTAAGCATAGATATACACATTTGAAATGGGTGAGTGCTGATGCAGCTCCAGGAAATCTTGGAATGGTATCGAATCTAGTAGCATTCAACTCGTGTCCCGGGTGTCAAACTTGTACCCGCACCATCATGAAATATTGTAGCGTATATATTCTCCGAGGTCGCAGTGCCGCAAAGCTGAACAATATTAGGGTGGCTGGGGGGATTCAGTAATGTGAATGTGATGTTGCAGAGTGGAACTTGCCGCATGGCCATATATCTCGCAACATCTCGCTGCCAGTCCTGAGAGGTGTTTCTGGACCTCCATATCAAGGAGTATAATGCGACTCACCTCTTCCGCGCTGTCGCCCTGATAGGTGGCCACCATCACGCTCGATTTTCCGCCGTCTACTTTGGCAGAATACTGTGGAATTTCATTCAATTCGGCGGTCACGCGTCACGCACCCCCTGTGCCGCGATGAATTTTGGTCTCGGTCACGGGTCACGGCGCCCAGTGCCGAATGTAAAATGCGTGACACTGGGGCCAAATCTCCCTTGGAGGTGCAAAAAAGGCAGAATTTTCGTAATTTCTCGTCGTGAATGCCGAATTTTTGGAGGTGTCACGCCAAAATTCGTTGGTTGCCGAAGTGCCGAATCGGTATTTTGGGTCACGGGTCACAACCCGTGCCGAATTGAATGAAATTCAACAGTATACTCTTTGAACGCTGCGTCGTTCACGCCGTTAATCCGCAACACCAGAGTGCTTTTTCAGGCATATCTCATGCTGCAAGTTTATATCTCCCATCGGGATTCGTCGATAATCTGGGCAATATTCAGCGCCCTTCATGAACAGTCCATGGCTGAAAGGAATTACCGGATGGGACAGTCGGAGTTATATGATAGCTCTTTGTGATGTTGGTGAAAGTCCCACCAGCCACTGTAAAGTGCTGCGAACTCGAGAAAACACCATGGCTGAATTAGGCGCCGATAAGCCACGACTCGATTCGAATACTCAAGCGGCATTGAACGACTCACCAGGCGAATCCAGGGTTCTCTATCGACGATCCAGAGTTGAAGTCTTCATTTACATGGCTTTCGTCGCCCATCGCTCGTGGCGGGAAGAGGAAGAGTCGTTAGGCCCGCATGACAGCTTTCGCTTGATTTAAGGAGGGCTCAAAATAGAAGCTTGAGCTGTGGGATACAGCCCCCGAGGCGGTCCAAAGGACCCTGATGGAAGGAAGATACATAACACGGTATGTGCTCAAAGCTATTCGAATCCAAACCCCATGACTCGCCTTCCATCGGGAAGTCGAGGTAGGAAGAAAATAGGCTGTATTCATTCACCCGATTTACTGACTGATGGCATACGGATGAAGAGATGTGTGAGATGAGGGAGAAAGGGAGGGAGCAGGGAGAGAAGTGGAAGGTGGTCGCGGGGCACGGAGCGCGCCGGATGAGGGAAGATGTTTAGGGACAAGCCAGAAGGGCTAGAGGCGCGGAGCGTTTGGAGTCGACACTGGACTGAGCATGTGCAGTGCGACATTATGCTCGCAGCACAAAATCATGAGTCGGTTCCCCCCCCTCCCCCCCATCCTGGCACGAGGACGTCCGTGCGCTATCGTCGTCGACAGCGGCGCCTCCGGAGTGGCCACATGACAGGGAAGGGACGGGTGATGCGAGGGAGTATGGGACCAGGCGAGAACAGCGAAGGAGAAGGAGGGAGCCTGGAGGGAACAGGAAAGAGAGTGAAAGAGTGGGAGGAAAGAGGATGACTGGAGCTGGTACATACATCGCGTGCACGGGCAGGGTCATACGGCCGAGCTTGAATCTTGAGCCGCGTGGGATAACGAGCATGCGGAGCTCAAGCGCAAAGGCCTTGTGGGATGTGTGTGGAGCTGTCCACTTGGGCTGGTCAGGTCGGGTCAACTGGGTGCGAAGTATTCCTGAATGGAGCGCGGTGCTGGCGCATGGCGCGCGCGGTCTTACAGCTGAACTTGAGCTTGCGGACAAGCGCAGGGTCCCCCAGCGCAGCGCGTGCGTATTAGACTTGACCTTGAGGCAGCGGCGGCGCCGAGCAAGTGCCGTGCGAGGAGGCCTGCGTGAGGGAAGGGCCCAATACTGACAGGTTGACCAAGCCAAAAAATTGCGGCCTTGATCCGGGAGCATATCAAGACCGTTCCCGAAACCACAGAAGACCTCCGCTTCTTTCCTTTATGCGCCCACCGAAACGCCCCTGACGGCGGCGGTAAAACGACCGTTGGGAAAGCGGCCGAGAAGGGGTGGAGTCGGCGAAGCCAAAGCAAGCGGCAACTGGGTCAGTTTTCTAAACATAGAACAAGTTGTTGTCCACTCATTCAGGGAAAAGACCACTTACTGCTTGCAGATCGTCCAGTGGGCTTGTGGTTACCCAATCGGTTGGGGGAAATGCTATCGCTCTGAGAGTTCGCCCCAGGTTCTGGCCATTTTGGACCGAATTTGGACTGAGCATCCAGAGTCGAAACCAAGTTTCATCGCCTATGATGATGCATGCAGCCTCCTCCGTCATATCGTTACTCGAGATTCAGATAGTGCCTGGCTTTCGACCACGAAATTCATCGTGGATGCCTGGCACTACATCAGCCATCGCGTGACCGACATCCTGTGTCGACTCCGGTGCAATCCTGCTCCCCCAAACGGTTCTCAACCCGACTTGATTGTTGTCGCCTAGGACGAGAATGGAACCACCCATCAAACACGCGCGTTCAACACCGAAACCGCGGAGCAACTGAAGTCGTGGCTTAGTGGCTTCGAGTCGCAGTTGCGCCAGATGTCAGATTTCAATTAAAACTTCTTCGTCCATATTCTGATGATGATTTATGCGGAGTGTGTTCAGAAGCAGGTGGAGACGAAGGATTTGGGCCTTTCGGAAGAATTTTGGGCGAAAGCGACTCGAGTATGAGTTCAGTTCAATTGTAATGAGCACCATTTCGATGAAACATCTTAAAGAATGTAAAGTCTGTTTAGTCGACCCGCGCGTCTTCTATCCGGAACAGACACAACCTCGCTGATTAAACTTGCTATTGTGTTGTGTGAAAGCCCGGGCGAATGTTGTTCACCCGGATTTCCTTTGCGCTCAGAAGATTGCTATCGACCCATAGATGGAAGTTGAAGCAGCACTAGTTGAATATTGGGAGTGATAATACCTGTGTAATTGGGAGAACGGTGGTTTATCCTAATTAGGAATGTTGCTTGACCGAAACTTGGGACAGCGACGAATACGAACCACACTTCTCCGGATTAATCATAAGTGTAAAACACAGATATCTAGGACTTGACGAAGCTTTTGGACACTCCATAACAATATTCAGAGTTATAAAACCCTTGCAATCAGCAAGACACAAATTGAACTGACAATTGGTTCCGAAATTGAAGTTCCCTTGCAACACACACCCAAAGACGAGGAGGTTGAGAAGTCCATCGTAAACCACTGTGAACCACTGGAAACTGAGTCAGTTGAAACCAGTGGAGGCCATCCAAATACAACGGCGTCCAATGGAACCCGATGGATCTGTTGAAATAGGGCGGTGGAAACCAGGGGAATGCAATGGAAACTGACCTGCACCTGAGATTTTCAAGCCACTGGACTCCAGTGGAGGCCACCCAGGAGTGAGGATGACACATTGGTTTCCACTGGAATGACAATGCTCGGCAATGTCAGCTGCCATCAGCCACTGCCGACTAATGGCGATCAGCCCGTCGCTAGCTCCGCCTATATTACTGCGGATTCCGGGGTTTCTCGCCGTAAGCCGGCATCAATATGGATATGCCGAGTTCGGCATGTTGTAACACGGCATTGTGACTTGTGAGCCGCAGTTCAATTATCTAACACAAGGTATGCACTTCGTCAACTCGACGTCTGCTAACAATCTTCCCTCTCGTGTACTTGCCGTGATTTGCGTTTCATTCTTGGCTCCGCCGCCGTAAAATAATGAAGTAAATTTTGTGAGTGAGCCGCCATGAACTGCCAGGGACACCGCGAGATTGATTGAAATTGGACCAGGTTCTCATTTGCATTTTTTTTTTTGGCTTCACCCATCTATTACCTCTCCCTTTCTATTTTTCTGTATCCAAACAGACTTGTATCTGTAGGCGTACATACTACAGTTTATGCCGTATAATGCCTCCAGCTCTGACCTCTATTTATTCGAAGCCGCTATGGTTGGCTTGTGGTGTATACAAAAGTGAACTGAGGACAGTAGGAATGGTTGGGTTCTGAATACATTACTCCACCCAGATAAAGAAGCATGAAAATCATTGTTCTGGAGAACAGTGAGTCGCAAACAGGCAATTTGAGTCCTAAATTTTAAACAGGGGACGTCATTCATTATAGCATAGGGAGGATAACCAATTATTTACCAGCGAAACATGTGAAAAACATTGAGAACCAATTTACAATGCGCCATATTTTCAAGGCTACAGCATGCAAAATGTGTTCAAAATATGTTCTCCATAGCCAACATCATGCAGAAGATACCCAAGTTATGGAGAAATTATTTTGAATATCTTTTGTATATTGAACCAGCAAACATTCAAAAGGCATTGTAAATAGGTTCTCAATGTTTTTTGGATGTTTTGTTGGTCAATAATTGGTTATCCTTTCTGTGTTAGTTCTTTGAGGTAATTGAGAGTTGGGAAATAACCAACAAAAATAAACACCTGCTAGTAAAGAAAGAAAAAAAATGAAAACGAAAACGGCGCAGCAACCTATTGCTGATTTCAACATGGAATCACAGAGATACTCAAGCTGTTCGGCTATTAAGTTAGTCCGAGGATATTCTCTGGATTCTTGAAGCCCGCTGAGCATTACCTTGCGTCAAGGGATGTTGAAATGAAGAACATGTTCGTTAAATGGATCAAAATCCAACCCCGCCGCCGACTGCCATATGATGGCCGAATATGATGGCTCTTTCCAAATATATAGACAATTGGTTGGGGTTCTCGGCAAGGTGAGGTTTCCAAATAGAATTATCCCTTCGATACCCTCACTCAGAACTGTGCGAAGCGTGGAAGATCGTTGGGTCCGAGTACGGCATCTGTGGGCAACAGGTTGGGTTACTGAGCGGTGGACGACAATAAGATCCGCACGAATCGGCGGCCATCGATTACTTGGATGAAAAGCTGTACGAAGCATGGTGGTAAAAAGACCCGTGATGCCGAGATGCCGTGACAGACGACTCGGAATCTCAGAGCCGCAATTGATCATCAATCAATAGCGACAAGCACCCTTCTCTCCTGAACCACAACCACGTTTTCCGTCTCGACTCATCCGCCGGGCTCATGCTGAGCGCCGAGCATTTCTAGGCTCCAAGTGGCGAAATCTCGTCCCGTCTCGCGCCCGAATGCAGCGTCGGGACTGCTTATCTGCGAGTTCTGCGGAAACAAATTTGGAAAAAAAACTAGCTTTGAGATATTGTGCAGCTGAGCTATGCTCGACAAGCCGTAGGCCCGGAGCTTGGAACATCGCTCCTGAGCTAAGGTAACAAGTTGCCTCTGCATAGGCATGGGAGCTTCGTCTCGAGTTTGGCCGACGCCTTCAGCGTGGGCAGAGCAATTCAGGCGGCATTTGTAACTCAGGATCCGTGGATGTACAACCACTAGGCATCCGCCCTTGCTCTCCTGACAGTCCGCTCTCTAATCCGGCCGGTACTTGGCTGCTTCGTTGCTCCCTTTCGCTTTCCTCTGGGCTGCATACTCAATTTCATCCGGGCAACCTCGAGATGATTCTGTCGACCTCCTCCACTCTAGAGGGCAAAGTGAAACTGCCGCCAGCACTGCCGCCCTGCCGCCAAGGGCGGTAGTGGCGGCACTCGGGGGCGGCACTCATTTTATGTTACATACCATCTGTCCGTAATATTACATACAGCATCTTTACCTACATTGTGGTGTAGTTATTACAGCAATTCACATGTATTCAAGTGACAAAACTTACCCAGAAGTCGGCAGTTGAGCGTAAGTTCGACTGGTAATGGCGGCAAAGGGCGGCAATTTAACTATTTTTGGGGGCGGCAGTGGCGTCAAAGGGCGGCACTAGGGGCGGCAAAGGGCGGCAGAGGGGGGCGGCAGTAGGGGCGGCAGTGGGGGCGGCAAATATCTGTGGGGGCGGCACTTTTCCTTTTTGGGTCGGCAGTTGGGGGCGGCAATGCAACTACGTGACAAAGGGCGGCAGTGTGACCATGTGTGACAATGGGCGGCAATGGGCGGCAAGGGCGGCAGTTTGCATAAAAATTATGGTTTGAGATTACGACATTTTGAGGTGTATCCGAGTCTTACTTAACCTCGGAGCTGCACAGATGGCCTAAACTTGGTGTCTGTCGCCCCAAAATCCCACCTTTTGATCTGCTAGTATGCATGCACGCTTTTTGGTTACGGTTCGTGCCCAGAAATTATGCTGAGAACATCTAGAGGAGTTATTGTCACTCAGCACCGTTCAAATCGTTCCCTGGCCGATCTTTACGGCTACGGTTTAACTCACCACCAACACCAACACTAGGTGCAAATTGCTTGCTACTACCCCTGTTTTATCACTCGGCATAAACCTCTCAGGCATCCCAAATTTGGGTGAGGAGGTAGATATCACTCTGGTGTACCTTTAATTAATCCCGGTGAGTGATCTCAGCATCGCTCATGGCGCTGTGCACTGATCGGTTGGGTCCGATGCCGGCATTATTCGGCCTCTTTCTTCCACCACCATCGCACCGCAAGACAGCCTCACTTCGGGTTTATTCGTCTATTCTTGCTGACATCTCTCAGCAACAATGGCCAAACATGTGTTTCAAGAAATTAAAAAATCCTTGTCATGTCTTGGCTGACCAAGCTCCTGAACGGCTGATCGTACGGGGTGTTGTCTCAGAAAGTGGCTCCTTTGTCTACAACTTTCACCACCATGCTTGATCTGCTCTCTGTCACCCTAATTCTCTGTCTGCTTTCCAGTAACTTCAACCGAATTGTGGCCATCGTTCTCTGGGTTTCTGACTATCTTGCACGGCCTCGAGGTCCACGATTAGTTCCATATTTCGATGAGCAAGGCATGTCTCGTTTTTGGTTCGCACAACTTGATGGATGCAGTTTTGTTCATTCATTCACCCAGGAGATTTAATTGGAATGGTTCGGGTGGGCCCTGATTTTCGGCCCCCAGCGAGTCGGCCCCGCTCGCCATCACTATCTGTAGTCGCATTCGAGTCTGAGCATTTGTCTGACAATGATATCGCTTCGAGCACTCGTCCACGAGGTATGAAATCCACTCTTGCTGCTGGCTTCAAAGTCTTATAACATACACACAGCTCAGAGCCATGGTCTCCATATTCCTATACAACAGGTTCCATTTTCTTGGGACTTCTGGCCTGACGGCGAGTTCCAGTGTGTTGTCTCAGCTCAGGACCTGCAGGATTCCGGGAATCTCGCCACAAATTGGGTCGTGGAAACGACGCGAGACAGAGGCACAACCCGAGCTCGCTCATGGCACAAAGGGCATGAGTTACGCTGGCGATGCTTGGGGACTATAGAATGCCATGGTAAAAACATGCCCCATTGAACTGGCTCCGGCTTCGAGGGCCGTCGATCGTCACAAACAGCTGGGGCAGCTGTGTATCTGCGGGGAGACTCTGAGGCTTCGACTTTGTGGGGTGGAGTCGTCCTTGTTTCGTTTTCGCGATGGAGCGGTCTTCATTCATCGAGGATTCCATACTCATTCAGCATTCACTCATTCCTCGATGCGTCACCCGGACGGATCCATGGTTTTTATGGAGTATGTTCCGAAGCATAGTACACGTTCCGCAAACCAAGCTAGCACCATTCAGATTGCGGTGAGTGTTTTTACACTTATATCTATCGGGTGACGTTAGCTGATTTCGACCTAGGAACACACAATTGTGGATTTCGAATCAGATGGTGGTTCCGAGAGCGAGACTGCCGAAAACTCTAATGGTCCGATCACAGTTTGTAAGGTTTCTTTTTCAATATCACTAGCTCAATTTCGGTTAGGATCCAATCATCTTGCCCGCGCACTCAGATGAACACTCGAGTAGCTTCCGGTATGATACTGCCAGGACCTGGATCATCGATGGTACGTTCCGCAGACTACGTTTGGATTTGTCAGTGACTAGTCTGAATAGAAGAGCTACCGCTCAGTGATGATATTGAACTCAACAGCGACGAGCAGCAGGAAGTGGAGGATGATTCAGAGGCAGATGAGCAGGACCAGCTTGATGAGTACTAGAGTAGGAAGTGATTCAATTTCCTTCCCTGCCGTTTCACCATTGATCTGTGGGTGTTCAGTACAATACATCCCTCGCACTTGGGTCTCAAAAAATTATATAAAGCCAAAGAGTGTTCTAAATTGCATTTCTGATGTCGAGAATGCTCAGTTTGAGTCGTTAAATCCTATGCTATCAGGTTCGGTGTTGGGTAGCTGTTCATCACGGAAATAATGGTCCGCCTGCCTCAACGGAAATACGCGAGTTGTGGGATACAAACAGGCATGAGTACTTCAAACATGTGCTCCAAACACGCTCTGAACACTACTGCGTACGATGGATATTTGTCGGATTTTTTATGCCGCCCACACACCGCAAGGGGAGATGTGGACAGATGAACGGCAGCCACGTGATGTTGTCAACCGTGGCTGTGGAGTTGACAATCAATGCCGCGGCCAAGTCACGATCGCCCAGAAGGCGCGCTGGCGGTAACCTCGTTTGACCCGTCATCTCATTCTTCGAGTCTACTTCTCCTGGCCGTCTGTAGCTTGTCTTCGCTCCCTCTTTCTCCTCTGAATCGCTTCTCGGACCCGGCATTTACTTGGCTTGTCTCTGTCCTCCCTCTTTCTCCCCTGAACCGTTTGTCGGACCCGGCATTTGAGCTTGAAGCTGGACAATCTTGGCTACTCTGATTTGGACCACACTCCACTCCCATGCCATTTCCACTATCAGCCGAACCATCTTTGTAAATCAAATCGCAATTAACAATGTTCACAATGCTTTTTGGATGCCTTTACAATAAGTTGCAATGCGGTATACTACCGAGCTCTCCGATAAGGTCTGCCATTTCATCTTCCCCGTCCTCCGGACCAAATGTACAAACCCGGTGATTCTGAGTCAATTGACGCGGATGGCGTTTTCGGATCACAAAAATTACAATGAAAAACAAGAAGCCCCTTTCTCTGCCTCCCTTCACTACAATGCTGGTAGGCCGAAATTCGACTTCTGACGATTTCCGTAGCTGAGCATTGCCCCAGGGATACGTTGGTAATATCCTGAGCTCCTGGTTCCAAAAGAAATCCCCCGGGAAAGTACCAATCTGTGCGTAACATTATGTCTCCTACTGCCACCACTTAGACGTCGCAAAGATGATTTCGAGGACCTTCCAACCTCGTCTGTATGCCTCTACGATGATAAGGGGTTACTTGTTGCCTTTAGCTCCCGCAACAACCAGCTGAGGGTGGCCAAAGGCGGAACGAGGGAATCTGGTGCGTTGAATGAGTTTCAATGGTAATCTTGGCTCTTAGAATGAAAAATAACTAGGACGCTCGTTACGAGTTGCAAGGAAAGTTGATAAAGAGTCGCACCGCTCTCATCCATATAGAAAGCCGAAATCCGTCGACACACAAGCTGCACCTGAGGCGGACAAAAGTAGGCCGCCGAAATCTGGTGCGTTGATACTGCAATTTTGAACTTGAGACCACCATTCTGATGGGAACAGGTCGAGCGACGAGGAAAGTCGACAGGCAGGCCCACCCTTCTCAATCGTACAGGAAAGCCATCCGCTCTGATGAGCCAGTCCCAATCGTAGGTGGTTTGCTTCGGGGACAAATGGTTCAATAGCGCTAATTTTATCAAGATTCCACGAGACCCTGAATGGGATGGATGGCCCGACGGGGATTTCTCCGCTCTCTTCTCGATGAGTTTCGTCGAGAAGCATGATAATTTGCACGTACACTGGGCGACTCAAATTCTTGGCGGCAGAGCCGGCGATACGGACGCTGCAGTCTGGAAGGACGGGAAGCTTACGCGTCGCCAGTGCCAAGGGATTATTCAATGCGAGAGTGTCGACTGTTCTGTGGTCACCCGCCCTCAAACACGTAAAGCTGGGGTGGAGAACCAACTTTCCAAGCTCTGCATCTGCGGGTCTCGACTTGTCCATCTTGCTTGCAAGGTGCGGTCCACCCTACACACCTTCAGTGGCGGGGTTTATTACCAAAATGGGGGGACACACGATCACCCGCGTCCAACGGTCCGGCTTCATCTAGCGAAGGAGGAGAGGGATGAGTTCGCAGCAATTGTGCGGGAGCAGCCAAAGACAGGTCCACTTAAGCTCGTCGTTGGTCGTCCGACTGCTAGTGGTCCAGCCCAGTCAGTCGCCAAAATTTCCCCTCTACTGGTCAATGCAGATCGTGTCAAGTACGAACGGCAGAAGGTTCTCAGAGGATCCGGAGGCCACGGCGGAGACCACTTCCTTAGCGAATTTGCGAAAATCGAGGCCTCCAATCCAAATTTCATCCGCAGCTCGCAATTCGGCCTGGTCTCCGTCATCGTCATGCAAACCCCGTTCTTGGCATCGCGTCTTATAAAGGCCGTCTCCGTCGATACGGAGGCCGTCAACGGGATCGTTTCGGATGCTGCACATGGCTTCTGGGCAGATCGTAACAGCATTCTTATCATCAGCTCGACGTATGAGCCCGTATACCTTCAATGCTGGGTTCCCGGCCTGATATCATACTCGAATGGTGGAACCGCTGAGCACTACAGAATTCATTTCTTCCAACTATTCCTCAGTATTGTTTGACTATTCGTCTCATATTTGTCGATTTAGGGATGGCTGTATCACATCTCGGATCCTCCTGGCAAGAAACAAATACCCCCAGGCGTCGAGCGCGCTATGTCCTACTTCCGGTTACGCAGTGTCATTCTCAAAACCTGTTCTGGTTCGGCCCACGACCATTTCCAGCTGGAGCGCATCAAGTGGCGTAAAGAGTGCCAGCTGAGTCCCACACTCTGCGAGTTATACAAGGGGAATTTGCGCCAATGGTTTACCGACCTCATGCGACCAACGAAAGCCGAGCCATTGGATGGTTGCTGGCAGGCGTTTGACGGCGACAAATTCTGCGAAGGGGACGCCGTCCAATACGAGGTTGTTCTCAACCTGCCCATTACGCTCATCATCGAGATTGGCGACATTGCTTCGGGAAACAACTGGGATATTCCCAAAACCTACGGCCCTATCCCAACGACTCTTTGGCCTCTTGCACACGGCGTCGTATACACAATCACCAGCCATATTTACACCAGTCCGGCAGCCAGTCATTTTATCGCCCGGTACTCCTCCACAAATGGTGAGAAGACTCGTATCTTCGACTACGATGGAAGACGGCATGACGGCCATTCCATTCTCCTGGATGGGTCTCCTCGCGGCCTTCTCATCGGTCCAAGTTCTATGCTTAGAGGCATCCCAGAAGGATACTTCCCTAGCATGCTCGTCTATCATCTCGACGGTGGCGAGGCTGCGCAAAATTACTTTCGGAAACACCAGATTGAGCGGTCAAAGAAACTTTCCTTGGAGTTCAACACCACTGGCAGCACCTCGGGCATTCCTTCTTCCTGCAAGCTCGTTCGCCCAGATCTCGAAAAACTCGACGACCCAGATCGATGGTGGTTGTCTGATTTGTCGGCGGCAGTGGACTACCGAGCACCTGCTCCCAAGAGATCGCCAAAGAAGCAACCTCCGCTTCTAAAGCGTGATAAAAGCAGCGAATCGGAGACTGTATCAATATCTTCGGCCAGCTCAGGCTTTCCCCAATTGAGGTGATCGAGCAGGCACCATTGGCTCCCCATATTTTGGAAGACTGGACCTCAGTTTCATTTGCTCCACGGCCAGCCATCAACATCCAACATGCTGGAAAACCCATTCTATCTGCACGAGATCTTCCGTTCGTCGGAGAGGGGAGTGCGAAACGAACTAGGGACACAGAAATTGAGCCACCGGCGAAGCGGATGAAAGGTAAGTTACTTACCCTAGCTGCGGAGAAGCCCGAACTAATGAATATAACAGAATTCTCCTTGGGTCCCCGACGCAACCCTAGTCGCAGCAAGAAGGCTGGCCCAGTTAGAAAGTCGGTTCAAGTCACACAGCACAAGAAAAGGTCTAGGTAAACCGTTCATTTGTTATGGTAACAGCACCCTCAACTCGCTCTTTTCTTCACAGGTTTCCTGGCTGGGTAGAACTCGATTCCGAGGGAAATGAGATTTAGTCAAGCCCTAAGTAGTACCTTGTAACAGTTTCGCGCAGGAAGTGGTAAAAAGATCTTGTTCATAAACTCAGATACATTATAATATTTATCTATATACTTCCATTCTTTGTGGCGGCAGCGTGACAAAAGTGCCGCCTCTGGGGGCGGCACTGGGGCGGCACTTTGCTTTTGCGGGGGCGGCAGTCAGACACTTGAGGGCGGCACTTGGGGGGCGGCAGAGGGGGCGGTGCTGGCGGCACGGCGGCAGTATTGGCGGCACTTTCACCGTGCCCCACTCTAGAGGTCAACTTTCGGCAACGAAATTTCTCTGGGCATTCAAAAGGTCGCACTGGGTGCGTAGTCGAATGACGACGGCACTTTCTGCAAGTCTCACCGCTGTGATCGCTGCTTCTCCGGCGAAAATTCCCACCTCTCACGGTCCGGCCATTTCCGCCTTTCGCAGTATGATCTGAGCCGGAGGATCGTCTCATTCTTTTCCCCTCATTATTGCTCCAATTGCTTTTCGGGGAACGCACGGACTTCCGACTTTCTGTGATTCTGCATAAGTACTGCCCTCTCAAGACTGTTCGGCACGTACGAGCACTCGCAAGATCACACACTCATGCATATTCGATTGCGCATGTCAGGCTTCAAGTTATGAACAATCAACGATCGCAAACGTACCTAACACCTGTTTCATTCGAGCCCCCAAAAGACACATTTAGGTGGGCCTCAAGCGCCGGCGTGGACCTGAACCTCAACATTTTCTCGGCACGCTTGTAATATCCTACAACTCGCACTGTGAGACTGACCAGCTAAAAAATACCTACAGCGACTGTGATCCGACGCATCCCACGTTCAAGATTACATCAAGACTTCTTCTGCCCATGATCCCACCAATCAGCGTCACTCCTGATGATTATCGCTTCTCGTTGGCACTTACCGCCATGTCTGGTTTGACCGAACTCCCTGAGGATGTGTTTTTTGAACTCGCCAAGCAACTTGATGTTGACGACCTCATCAATTTACTTTCAGTAGGCTGTCTCTCATGTCCTCGTCCGTATCTCACTTCACTCTCAGAGCTGCCAGGTTACGTGGCGGCTTCGGTCCCAGAGGATCATCTGGGTCGATGCTCTTGTGCGACTCCGGGAGATACACAACCAGCCCGTACCTTTATCGAACAGAGAGGCTTTGAATATCGCGTCTCTTCGCGAACTTCAAGATAGAGCGGGACATTCCAACCGTCTAATGAGGAACCTGAGTTCCGATAGCCCACGTCCCGTTCACAGGCGGATTCTGTTGTTCGAATCCGAAGGACAGTGGACGAGTTTCTTCTACCTTCCTGGGACGGGCCTCGCAGTGTCTCATCGCACTGGGAGTCTGAGCTGCTGGAACATTATCACTTCTGAGCGTGTGGCATTGCTGGAAATATCTGACCTTCGGGTCAAACCGAGGCACCTTGTATGAATATTGTCGGAAAGGCCTTGATCGGAGCTTGCATTGGGTACGTCGCACGAAGTAAGAGAGAGTTTGACTCACGGATAGCATACAGGGAAGATGTCCGAAACCTCGTGGCAATCACCATTGACTATGGTGACCCTGCTCACGTCTCGGTCTCTCATGTGATATCCTCGCCAATGAACAACACGTCGGCATTTCGGAGTCCCTTCTTCATAAACTCACACGTCTTGGGATTCTGCACATACGCCTCGATCGTCTTTTGGTGTATGGACGCAAATATTGAGGCCCAGGACAGATTGCAGGAGTTCCCCTCTCCGGTTCGCCAACTCAGCCCGTATAACACTGCTCATGCTGAACGATTCACAGGCCGGCTTCGGCATGCATTACCTGCCATTTGGGCCTATGCTCTACGGATTTCACAAGGGGTCCATTGTTGCAGAGGCCGCAATACAATGCATTCCATTTTTGCCCGCCTCCGATGTTCCACTCGACACGGAGGATAACGACCTACTACTTCCTGTCAGCATGTTGCCACTTCCATACCCTTTTGCAACCAACCAAAGCGAGCTCCGTAGGCTCGGAAGAATTCACCACATGCACTTCAATGCATCCTCTGTGTTCGCACCAGATTATGGCGTTTTTGCAGTGACGTGCAGAACTTTCAAATGGGAGGGCCGACGCAGATCCGTCATACACTTCTGGCCCGGACGCCCAGGTGCCCGCGGACGTCTCGACGTTGGGCAAGCTCATTTCTACGAACATCCTGATATTATTCGTCGCATCGCCGTGGGGGCTTCGGGAACATATGTCCTCATCCTGGTAGTGAAGGCCGACTACGGCAATGACGAACCATATCTGGGAGAGGGAGATGGATACGTGGGACTGTTGCACTTTACCCCCGACTCCAACTCCACGCACGACATTCCGGAAATTGGACACGGGGGAGCCTTTCCCCTTGACTGTGACCAGGTACTTCTCGATGATTCGCTAGGTTTGGTTTCATTCTCATCCGTTCATAATCCGCGGGTGACGACCCTTTTCTACGTGTAGTGTTTGTTAGTGCTCTCCCCCCCAAGATGATTGTTTGAAATAGTTAGCCTTGAAGAATACAGTATATCCAGGGCGTACAGAGTTGTTTATCGAGTCGTTGCGCTAACCTTTTCCTTGCTGCGGGCGTGTTTTAATCGTGACGCCGGACACCAGACCCAGAAGCAGAAATTCGCCATCAGTCCACGTGTTTTAAGTACACGGTCGCGGAAGCAAGGGCAACGTATCGCGAAGAGCGGAAATCACCACGGCTCTGGTGTCATATATGGAACTGATCCAGGCCTAATCGGGCCTGGCCAGGCCGCATTTGGCCTGCCAGGCCCAATCCGGCCTGAGTGCTTCCCAGGCCCCTATTAAAGTTGATTTTTGCCTTCCTACGCATTCCTACGCATCCCTTGCACTTCATATATTGAGGAGAGATCCACACAAGATCCATGAGGCTCTGTTGCGCCGCAGGCCCGGAAATTTTGTTAAAATTGTCGTCATAACTGTATAAAATGCAGCAAAAGAAATTCACTCTTAGAAATGAAGATGGCCCGGATAATTACAATGAAAATAAGGCAGCATTATACAAAAGCTCGGAGACATCCAAATTACTCCACAGGTAAAAAGATATGTGCTGCTGAGAGCTGAACAATGTGTACAATGTATGGAGTCCAATATAAAATATCTATGTACTTCCCATTGGTTCCAATGACACTTGTTGGTCATTCTCTGGTAGAAATAGTTGAATACGCGACAGGAAAGCATACCATCATGCAAATGGTATAAAAACCATAGCCCAGGATGCCTGACAAAATAAATCCATGGAAACACCAAATTGGCTCCGGAACAGTGAGGAGGGATGGGGTATCTAAGAAAACACACCCTAGGTGGCGCCGCAGGCCACAAAAAAAACTGTGGATCACCTGGAATGGTGGGAGATTAGTAAGGGAAATATACTTTCACAAAAAAAAACGAAAGGTGGGCACCGGGATTGAACCCATGCATGCATTGTCAAAAAGCTATTACTACCCGCCCAGGGGCTTTTGAATATTTTTGAATACAAAATTTTAGTTCCACATGTGACACCAGAGCCAAAATCACCATGCCCTTGGCTTTGCATCAGGCGGCTGGCTGCATTCAACTGTAAGCTGTTCCGTTGAGCCGGGGCAGTCTCGTCAGAAATCTTGGACACAATTAAGAATTCTAACCATCATGGAAGACCGTGACATGTACATTGCCGAAGAGTCGTAAATGATGCAGCTGTGTCCCACACAGAGTCCGACAATTCAATTCACAAAGATTCGCGAATGTTCTCACTAGGCAGGAATATCTCTCCTCGCCGTTGTTGTGGAAGACAAAAATAAAGTCTAAACCAATACAAGAGCTCCAAAGAATGGTAACGCAAGAAACTTGACCATGCCTGCGGCCGATTACCGCGAAATCACCGCACCTCATTTTGCGATGTAAACCCAGGCCCAAAAATGCCCCCGTGTATCTATTTGGATGCGTGATTGGTCCCCTCGGCGAATCAAGATTGGAGGACATGCTTATGGAAAGTCGGCCACTGTTGTCCGATGGTGGAGACGCGAGGACGAGATGTTGGCCGCCGTATCGTTGTGCATTGGATTGAAACGGTGCGATTAAGGCTGTTGGACGGTCCTGTTATCTCGACTCAGAAAGCAGCGTCCAACTGCAGATGAACACGCGTACATCCTAGCTATCGGCGTCTCTGCTGCACAAAGTACCGAGTACAACCGCATCAATGGCGTCAGAGCAAGAGAGCGGAAGTGCCCCCTGAGATCCGGTGAGAACAAAAACGCTTCAGGACAGGATCGAAGGAACCCCTGACGCCGAGCGTGAAGACGCAAAGACGAATGTGGGCAGCGGCAGATGTCGAATGACGGCGTAGGATGAGTGAGGTATCCAGTGAAAATTGCGTGAGGAACTCGTATGACCATGTCACAAAGGCTGGCGAGACAAGGTGTGGTTAAGCTCCGGAGTCGGTGTCAGCGGAGGCAGACACAGATGCTCATCGGGGAACGTGCGTATACGTAAGGCCGATATGTGCACACAAGGGCTGAGGCAGAGTGGTTTAATGGCAGACGGACGAACGCGCACAGCCACAGAATCAAAACTTCTTCGTCCAAACTTGGCGCTCTAAAAATGACAACCAGCAAAAAATCAACGTTGCAGCGGGGTAATGACAGAGGATACGTACAATGATGATCGAGGTACGTTTCTTGTTCTCCCGGCCTGTTGCATGGGGACTTCGGGAATCGTTCCTAGCGCCAGGGAGACGACTCAGACGAGAAGGTGTGAGAAGGACCACGCACAAGACTCGGTGTTATAATCCGCTGATTGAAATTTGAATCGTGTCGACCTGTTCGGCCGTGTCCAGAAATTCCACCATCTGGCTCGGAATTTGGCAGGGATGTCGGTTCGGGTGCTCAGCCAATTTTCTGTGACCAGCAATGCAGCTTCGCTTGTGCCATTGCAGCAGCACAAAATATCGTAGGAGGGCAATTGAATATTCATACCGATGAAACGAGGAAACGATGCTGCTCTCCCTCGACGGACGGCCCAATCCTCAGGCAGTATACAGCGAGTTGATATCGGAATGTCCTGATCTGTGAATCCGTGTAAGATTCAGATGCATTTCGGACAAGACCTACTCAGATCACTTCTACATGTGGGGGATTCTGGGCCGCAGCACGAAGACTAAGGCGGGGCTAGGTTGTGGAGATGAATCGAAATGACCCGGGGGATAGCTAGAGAAGATGGAGCAAGGATTCCAGGACGCCGTCCTCTCATATCGAATGTCCTGCGTTCGTAACACCCCTGGGATGATCGATCCCATTTAATCGTCGTGGGGGCAATTCCACAGGTCGTAGTCGCTGCAGAGCTCAAAACACGGCTACCGTCGATTCCCTGAGTTCGTGGCAGCTGGCTCTGAGCGCAGTGACGGTAAAACCTGGGCAGGTCGTCATTGCTTGCAATGCAGTGGAGGAGTTCTCTCGTCACACGCGCATCCGGCAGACATGAGCCCTGGACCAGCATTGGTGCAGTAGAAACCACAGAAACGACGAGTTCATCCGTTCCTGACCAATTCGTGACAGAGGATGTTTCGATTTCCGATTTCCACGGAGAAACCAAGAGCGCACCGAGGATACACCTGAGTGGTGCCAGCAGATTTGATCTGCTTTGGCGATACAAGTCCCAGTGCAAAACCGTGCTAACCTGCTGAGGGATTTCCATCGAAAGCGGTGCGTCGAAGGCTGTGAGGCATGTTGGTAAGATTGGCGGTGCGTCTCAACCCAATGCACGTAGCAAGCGTTTACGCGGCATTCAAGATGCGCGTGAGTGCGTACCTTTCATCCTCGCTCCGCTCTGGACTGTCTTCATGCTCGCAGTAAAGTGGCTGCATTGTATTGTCCTTCCGAGTCCTCCGTATTTCCCACGTGCAACGGTGTCAGTCATATGTGGTTAAAAGTAAAAGACATCTTTCCCGCTTACTCTCGCGTGCAGCGCGCCCCAGCGAATACATACACCACGTCCCAAATGCATTCTGTCCCCATCTCCGCCATCTGAACAAGTTCGCGCATTTTATTCTCATTAAATTGAGTCCCGGGGGTTGATTGGAAGCGGCGTCTCAGAGTTGCCTTGACATCCATGTCCAGCCGGCTTCATGGTGCTGCAAGTTGAAGGTGAGGTGCGGAAATCTCGAGCAGTTTGGATGCACTGGGCATCAGCCGCTCTCCAGTCGGTGGAAGGGGGATAACATGAGTGATTTGCACGGTCTATTGGGATCCGACCTCACCTAATTGTCTTTTCCGCTGGTGAGGGGATTGCTCATACGCTATACCTCCACTCGACATGCGATAACGCCCAAAATTCTGATCGTAGCTGTAGATCTCAGCGGTTTACGTCAGAGCAGGTTCGTAGGCTGCGTCTCTCGATGTTCGGAGGCCAACAAATTCGTGAGCAAGGGCGAGACAGGGTGATGCTTTCAGCAGTCGGCGGTCAGCCGGTGGTCTTCGAACGACGACTCGGAGAATCGGGTTCAAGTTGCAGTCAGCCGTTCGTCGTCCCCGGATTGACGAGTTTCAGAGTTCGGCTTACGAGGTTCCCGGAAATAGAGAAGGATGCGACCGAACTAAGTACTTTGCTCATAGGCGAAGAGATCAAAGACCGGAGACAGTGGCGATGCACCCACACATCACCAAACATTCGTCGGCCCGCGTTTAGCACCTCTTTCCCAAACCATTGGATGGCCTCGGCCGCCACTCCCGTCCCGTCCCCGTTGACGGCCGTCTTTTCGCCCTCCCGTACTGTCTCGAGCCCAAGATGCCGAAAAGACGGCCGCCAATTTGACGGCCGTACCGTTGACGGGACGGTGGGCAGCCCTATTTGTATAGGTCGTGCACCGCCACGTCAGGCTGCCTCTGTCTTCGACTCTCACTATTAGGTTGCACAAAACTAGTGGCCGAAGAGCTGGGGTAACGGAATCCTTCAAGATCTTCCCAAGGAATCAAAATGTCGCTCTAGCGCATCGCACGCCGCATCGCCTATTTCTATCATGATGCGTGCTCCTTCAAGCTTCAAGGCTGGGTCCGATCCAATGAAGATCCAGGGACACGATTTCTTTCAACGGCCGGTCATATTGCGCCGTCGGTGCGAAATTCTTGCGAAATTCCGATCAATTACATGAAGATGCGCCCGTAGTAGGTGCACAAGACCGGGCCTACGGCGCGCACTTGGGCCATCATGGCAGAGCCCCTGGCTGAAAAGACTCGGATCGAAGCTCGGTTGCCCGTCAACAGCTCTATGACAACTATCTGTTTCGAGAAAACCTCTGTGCGGTTCTTTTGCTTGTACCGCTTCGCGATACTGCTCCGCCGCTCGGAAGAGTTTTTCCATATGCGGAATGAATTTATCTAACGCTTCACGAGCTGGCACTTACAATGTTGCTGGGTCCTAATCGCCGCCTCAACATCACGAAGCACGACTCCGCGACGCTCGCGTCGGGCGCTCACATTTGCTTTGCAACTTGCCTTTTTTACTTACCTACCTACTGGCACCCGCGGGACACTCGGAGCCTCGAGCCGGCCCCCACAAAGATCGACACTGATTAGACTCGCGGCTCGCGCGAGGACGCTCCTTTAGGAGATGGTCGGCTCTCGCCATGTACAGCTCCGTGCGAATTATCCTCGAGGAAACCGCGTTCGTATGCAACAGGCGAGGAAGCCTCATGGAAATTGCTGTTGCTATCGATGGAACACTAAGAACTGTGACACGTTGAAAGGGGTATTTATTTCCCTCGTTTTGCATCTCTCCACCTCCTTGTGCCTGATTTAACTTGGGGGAGTACACTTCCAGTCGTCTCTCCGACGAGTTGTGCGTAGATCTTTTTGACCCGTTACATTGTCGATTGATGGTATTCTGGATTGGCAGGTGGCCCACTGTGCACTCATCATGTCAAACTTCATCGCGGACCCGAATCGCGCACGACTAGATTTATTAGATCAGCTCATGGCCGAGGTGCAGTCCACAGAGTCCCCCCGCAATGCTACGCCTGTTGTCGGAACGATCCGCAGCACACAGCAGGCTAGTCTCGCATGACACGACTTGCATCGACACTGATGTCATCGCTTGTAGGCGACTCCGAGACCCTTGAACCGAGAGCGCCAGTCGATCCTGCCAACTGTTTCTTCGCCGCTGCGACCGGCTCATGGCAACTTCCAAACGATAGACAGTTCGAGGCGACAGTGGTCGGCAGATCGAAACATGTAAGTGGATTCCGGATTCTCCCGAGTGCCGTATTCAGCGTCCTGATATCCCTAATCGGAGGCGGGGAGATATTGACAGCACGACTGAGAAACCAGCACAACCGTTCGAGGCAAGTGTATTGTTGCAGTCCTTCCATATACTTACAAACCCCTCCACAGAATGGCAACGTCCCAGACGTACTGAGTGAGGAATCTAGTGGAGAGAAAATACTTCCCGTGCGATTATCTTTTACTCTCATATCTCATCTGCGTTGATTTCACAATTACGTAGGTTTTTGGTCCTCCTCCGAAATTCAACTCGGCCGCTTCAAACAGGCCCAGTGTATTACGCATGCGGCCCCACTCCCCGCGAATCTCATCACCGCTTGGACGGACTGAGGGCAAGGTGCATCACCCTGTGACAGTAGATTGCCTACACCACTCACAAATTTCTGTAGTCTGAAGGCGTCTTTTCCGCTGAATGTGGGTTTCGCATCTTTTCTTCCGTCGATTCAATTGAATCAAGTCGACAGGATGAAAGCTCCGGCGAAGAGGAAATTGTTCTTCTCGAGGTTCAATTCACCCAATATTTCACAGAAGACCAAACTCTGATTTTGATTTCAGCGTTCCCAGGCCTTGAGTTTACCGAGGAACACTCCACAAGGTAGAACGCCTATGGGACATAATCCCAAGGCATCACCTGAGCGAACTCTTCGTGCCTCGCTAATAGCATCAACCACACCGACGCCTATTCACTGTCCCCGCCCACTGAAGGGCTGGGAAGAGTCCGATGTGCATGCCAGAGATTCTGGGCGCATGCAGGGTAACACTTCTTCTCCTCGTAAGCCGCCGGCTCGAGGACATCTTCCCTTCGAATACATTCGCTCCGGAGGACGAGTTAGTCCTAAGACTCTCGTTGGCCACAGCCTATGGCAACAGCCTCTTCGAAGGAGTCCGTCAGGCTGGGTGGATCGGCGGCCAGTATCACCCACTCCCTCAATCACTCGGCATGCGCATCGAGGAACGCTGCGGTCATTCAGTAAACTCGCACAACATCCAATGTTTCAATCGGCGGCAGATGTTCAGGTGTACGTACCAGAGGCCTTGAGCTTCGTTGCTCACTAACGTTCGTATTAGGCTGGAACTTGAAAGAATGTCGAGTGGAGAAGAAACATTTTATGGGGTATCTGCAGGCAGACAGTACTTCTCCAATCCTAATACGTTTCTAGGCCGGTTCTCTCTCAGACATCCATGATCTGGATCTCGAAGGCCTCATAGCTCATGACGATCCACACCGTTTTTGGCCAATTGCGGGAGGAGGTCATTCGGACATATACCGCGGAAAATTGACGCTATCCAGTAGTCGCAAAATCCGCGTACGTCTGTTTTTCTTCGTTAATGAGTGGGACTCAAGTAGTTTGCACCCAGATTGCAATCAAGATGATCCGCTTGCCCGACTATGAACCCGGCCAACTACCGGCGCAGGAACTGTTGAAGGCAGGTTGACCTTGCTTATACAGGCTAAGCTGAATTCCGCTTCACAGCGGCTTATACGTGAAGCTGATGTGTGGAGCAAGCTCGAGCACGAAAACGTTCTTCCGTTTATTGGCGTCTATGACGACGTTCGCATCGCGCCTTACCCTGTCCTTATATCTCCCTTTTGTGGATTCGGCCATGTTGGAAGGTACCTCAGCAAAAACCCATCGGCCAACAGAGACCACCTGGTATTTCTTTTATTTGAGCATCAGCCGTCGTACTTATTTTTGCAGGTGTACGGTGTGGCATCCGGGCTGAAGTTTCTCCATGATAACGACATTGTTCATGGAGATCTGAAAGTGGTATGGGACGCATCACATCTTACGTCTTTTTCTCTTTTAACATCGATTCACGAAGCAAAACGTGCTCGTCGACAAACGAGGCATTCCTTGCATTTGTGATTTCGGTATCTCCAAGATACTTAACCGCCGAGGGTATACAACCCTGAGCGTCGGGACGGTGCCGTACATGGCACCGGAGCTCTTCCTTGTCATCGGAAGGGACAATACTAGTGGAGGATTGCCAAGCACAACGAAACAATCCGACGTTTATTCGTTCGCGCTGCTGGCCTTAGAGGTGTCGTACATCTGCCCCCATGGCTTCATTCCGTCGCTGAAGAGATTATGGCAGATCCTAACATCTGAACCTCTGAAACGACGACCTAGCGAGGCCGTGGTGACTTTCGAAGGCCTGCAATCGTTGCGTCCTAAACGTGAAGACTACGACCTCCGTAAAGTTTCGAGGGAATACTGGCTAGTTCTCGACCGTTGCTGGGCCTTTGAGCCTCCATTGAGGCCAAGCAGTGGCGAGGTACTGAGTTCCCTGCCAATTTCACGTCGTGACAGCAACTTGAACCGTTGAAATCTGGTTTAATGGATACGCTGGGCGCCGTCTAATTCATGGTCGACAGACACCGTACATTTTCTATATTGATCTATGGAACGTGAAACTGAGCGGCGCGTTTGCGGAGGTCGACTGGGGTCGCATTGTTATGTCGTGTCACTTTCTCTTTACAAATCGCATGTGTCCGTCCGTCCGTCCGTCTGAAGCCTTTTCGATCTCCAAATTCAGCGCTGAAAAAGGCTACAGTGTTTCCGGGATCAAACCTTGGGCTGCGTCCTTTTAGGCTCGGATGTTATACCTGGACTGACTTGAAAAACTTGAAAAATAATAATAATCTATGCACGCGCCAGAGTCAAACACATGCGAGGGATTGTCCAAGAGCTAAGAAAACGTCATTTCCAAGTGAGCTACATATTCGCCCGATACCTGTTAATGGAAATCAAGTCCGACGACATCACTCGAACACCTCTCGAAGTCGCCTCCAAGCATTATCGGTGTATTTTAGAATTTTCGGAATACTTGAATGAATTTCGAGGCAGAAGCCACCCCAGCATTCCTGAGAAGGATTTAGAAGCAACCGTGGTTCTAAAAGTACGAGCATTGATCAATTTCAAGTTCATGATCAGAACTCGGCCGTGACCGAGTCCGCGCCATCTTCGTCACTTCGTTACTTCGCTTAGCGCTGCGGAAGTGCGTGAGTTTGATCGCTTACAGTGAAAGTTCGTGACTTCAGCTGGATTTGGTAGAACTTCGTCACATCCTCTGTACACCAAGAAAGTTCGTTACTATAAGTAGGCCGCCGACGATCACCACATGACCGTGTTCATCCAAGTGGAGAGTGCACAGTCGCGGTGCACTACGCAGTAACTTATAAGTATTCAATTCGGGATCGTGCACACTTTGCCGGAGTACAACATACCCCGGCAATTCCCGAGACTGGGTAGTACTGTCTTAAGGGGAGGTATCTTGCAGTGTACGATGACTGTAGAAGTTTGATTTGGGAATTTAGGTCAAGTGCCATGCTGAATACTCATAATATAAAGAATTTACGGCCAGATGATGATCTCAACACCAAAGAAAAGAGAAAACCAAGACTCTGTATGGATCTACAGTGAACGAGAGTTGAAAATATGAACTGGAAAAGTATTGAGAAATTTCCTAGATGACGGGTTTTCTCAGATATCCGTCGAAATGACGAACTTTCACAGTTTTCCATCAAACTCACGAACTTTCTCATTCCTAAGCGAAGTAACGAAGGCGGGTACTACTCACCGCGACCATCGAAGTTGCACTGGCATCTGTTGGTTTCATGCACGAAAAAAAGAATCTCAAGTGAATGGATGAGATTCCCGACGCCTATTTGCTCCCCGAGTTTTTCCTCCGCTAAAACTGTCCACACTCAAATTTTGTTGAAGTGTTTGCCTAGGGGAGACTAGATTCGAACGGGTGTGCGGTAGTTGAACGTTGGATCAACTTTGAACACGAATGCCAGGTCTGAACGTTGAACCCCCGAGCCTTCCGGCCTTCGATGAACGCATACCCAAAGATACACAGGCTGCGCGAAACTGACCAAAAGAAATCAGGACGAGAAACCAATGCTATGGCTCGCGCCCGAGTCGAACGGGTTTCACATGTGCGTTGAACTGTGAACATGAGGAGGCCTGCCCACCGAGCCTTGTGGACCCAATCAAAGCTGGACTTTCCATCTGCATTCTGTGGGCTGCGACGACTGAGAAAGAGAAATCGGGGACACAAAGACGACGCCCAGGGTCAACCGGGGCGGCGCATGGCGTTTGCGGAGAGCGTGGTCCTACAGACTCCTACTCTGTGTTCGCCCCTCCTCACCGTTCGTCCTCGGCCGCTTTTGTTGGTCCCGGACTTGCGTCCACGGTGACTCGCCGTCGTCGTGGCTGTTCTCGTGTCCGTCGCCGCGTGCACGGACCACTTATGTAATTTGTCGACCATACTGTCTCGTCGACACGGCGCCGCGCTTTCGCTCCTCAACGCATGTCCGTCCCATCTCTCCACCGCTCGCCGCGCTTCTATACAGTTGTGGTATCGCGATTACTCTGCTGCGTGTGCGTCTTTGCTGTCACGACCCATTCACGTTTGTCATTTTGCCCGTCATTTCTTCGGTCAAGGCCATGCCGCGCCTCGCTCTGAACGCCTGCTTCGCCTCATCAGCATTGTCTGTGACGTTTCTTGTCAACGTCGCCGTCGCCGCCACCATGCGCGCGGCGTGGCTGCACGGCGAGAAATTTGCCGAGTCTTATTTCTTCCTCCTAGATCTTCCTGTACCCAGTTTATCGTGGTGAAAGACAGAATATCCCACTGCCAACGCGGCTTGAACCAGGCTATATTGGCGCCCCCAGATGTAAATACTATAACTTTGAGTCAACTTGATTGAAGTTTAAACAGGTTGAACAACGAATTCTGTGCTAAGTTACGTGGATTAAAAATAAGAGTCTGAGGGTCACTACGGTATGTATGTACACTTGCATCCTCAAGCTAGGTCCTAAAACCTCATGACACTCTGCATAGCCACGAAATCCTTCGGCTTCTTCCTCGTCGCTGCCAGCTTTCTCTTCTTCGACGGCCGTATTTCTACTTCCTCCTCCATGTCGTCTTCTCTTTGCTGGACTCGTGAAACATTGTGTCCTCCCGTCAACGGCTGGAAGTCAATCTGATCTGCTTTCATGGCTTTGTGTAGAGGCTCAATATATTTCTTGGGGACTCCCAATATGCCCTTGTCGGCTTTGCCGTGCGATCGAGGTTTGGGGACTCCTTCAGGCCAGTCAGAGATCTCCAAGCCCTGTTCTGCAAGTACATCGAGCATGTTTTTCCAGGGCAGCCGGGGCCTAGCCATGTCGGTCGTCCCATAAGGTACACCATGGCGATCTGTAAACCTTTCAAACTTCAGTTTGGCACATGAAGGGACCGTTTACCGAACAAAGTGACGAAGAAAGCATGCAATTCCTCGACCATTGCCTCCTTGGTCATTGTCGAAGTTGTGGCCATTGGGTCTGAAGCCTTTGGGGTGTATGAATAAGCAAGCAATGGAGTGAATTCATGGCAAACACTTGCCTTTTTGGTCGCCTCCGGCACTCCACTAGAGCTCGCGACTTCGCCTAGTGATGAATCTGGAATCGCGTCGCGGATCGAGTCGTCTCTGTGTGGACTCCATCGCAAATCGGCGAGTTCCCCTACATGTTCCGATTCATTTGGATGAGCTTCAATCATTGTATCTAAAGTAAAGGCCTCCTGGTCAGTGTGTATCATCTCAACATCAGCTGCAATACTCGTCAGCGCTACCATGCCGGACCAGATAAATTACATACAGTGCTCCAAGAGCTTAGACAGCGCGGCCACAGTCACAGAACAAACATCCTGGTCATCATCCTTGAGCAGGTTGCTGATCTGAGAGATGAAAGTCGCAATGAACCGTCGGAGCTCGGCTGCAATGCTCATCAGCGGCGCCATGCCGGACCAGATAAATTACATACCGTGCTCAAAGAGCTTCGACAACACTTCCACAGACACACGACGAACTTCGCTGTTGTAGTTCTTGAGGAGGTCGACGATCTGAGGGATGGAAGTTCCAATAAACCGTTGGAGCTCAACTGCAATGCTTGTCAGCAGTGCCATGCCGGACCAGACAAGTTACATACCTTGCACGGAGAGCTTCAATAACACATCGACAGACGCATAACGAATGTAGCTATCATCATTCTCGAGCAGGTCGATGATCTGAGGGATGGAGGTCCCGATGAACCGTGGGAACGCGGCTGCAATGCTCGTCAGCAGCACCATAACAGATATGTTGCATACCTTGCTCCGAGAGCTTTAACAACACATCCGCAGACACACAACGAACTTTGCTGTTGTCATTCTTGAAGAGGTCGACGATCTGAGGGATGGAGGTCCCAATAATCCGTCGGAATTCGGCTGCAATGCTGGTCAGCGGCGCCATACCGGACCAGATAAGTTACATACCGTGCTCGGAGAGCTTCAACAGCGCGTGCACAGATTTAAAACGAAGATACTCGCTATCATCCTCGAGCAGGTCGATGATCTGAGGGATGGAAGTCCCAATGAACACTCGGAATTCAGCTGCAATCCTCGTCAGCTTCGCCATGCCGGACCAGATGAGTTACATACCGTGCTCGGAGAGATTCGATAACACATCGACAGACGCATAACGAACTTCGCTATCATCGTCCTTGAGGAGGTCGATGATCTGAGGGATAGAGGTCCTGATGGGCACTCGCAACTCGGCTGCAATGCTCGTCAGTGGTGCCATGCCGGACCAGATGAATTACATACCGTGCTCGGAGAGCTTCGATAACACATCGACAGACACATCACGAACGTCGCTATCATCGTCCTTGAGGAGGTCGATGATCTGAGGGATAGAGGTCCTGATGGGCACTCGCAACTCGGCTGCAATGCTCGTCAGTGGTGCCATGCCGGACCAGATGAGTTACATACCGTGCTCGGAGAGCTCCGATAACACATTGACAGACGCACAACGAACTCCGCTATCATTGTCCTTGAGGAGGTCGATGATCTGAGGGATAGAGGTCCTGATGGGCACTCGCAACTCGGCTGCAATGCTCGTCAGTGGTGCCATGCCGGACCAGATGAGTTACATACCGTGGTCGGAGAGGTCCAACAGCATGTCCCTAGACCCCCAACGAACCCTGCTGCTATCGTCCTTGAAGAGGTCGACAATCTGAGGGATGGAGGTCGCAATGGACCCTCGGAATTCGGCTGCAATGCTCATCACCGGCACCATGCCAGACGAGATGAGTTACATACCGTGCTCTGAGAGCTTCGATAACACATCGACAGACACATAACGAACTTCGATATCATCGTCCTTGAGGAGGTCGATGATCTGAGGGATGGAGGTCGCAATGGACCGTCGGAATTCGGCTGCAATGCTCGTCACCGGCACCATGCCAGACCAGATGAGTTACATACCGTGCTCGGAGAGCTTCGATAACACATTGACAGACGCATGACGAACTTCGCTATCATCGTCCTTGAGGAGGTCGATGATCTGAGGGATAGAGGTCCTGATGGGCACTCGCAACTCGGCTGCAATGCTCGTCAGTGGTGCCATGCCGGACCAGATGAGTTACATACCGTGGTCGGAGAGGTCCAACAGCATGTCCCTAGACCCCCAACGAACCCTGCTGCTATCGTCCTTGAAGAGGTCGACAATCTGAGGGATGGAGGTCGCAATGGACCCTCGGAATTCGGCTGCAATGCTCATCACCGGCACCATGCCAGACGAGATGAGTTACATACCGTGCTCTGAGAGCTTCCACAACGCATCCATGGACACGTGACGAACTTCGTCGTTGTTGTCCTTGAAGAGGTCGACGATCTGAGGGATGGAGGTCGCAATGAATCCTCGGAACTCAACTGCAATGCTCCTCAGCGGCGCCATGCCGGACCAGATAAGTTACATGCCGTGCTCAGAGAACTTCGCCAGCGCTTCCACAGACACACAATGAACCCCGCTGTCGTCGTCCTCGAGGAGGTTGATGATCTGAGGGTTGGATGTTGTAATGGATCCTAGGAACACTCGTCAGCGACGCCATAACAGATATGTTATATACCTTGCGCGACGACGACAGGCACCCAACCAAAGCCCCAGCTGTGCTTGAGGTTCACGATGAAGGTCCTAGGTGCGGCCCATGAGTAGGGGCTAGGGGCCCAGTTCTCGTTGCTGGCCATTCGATGGAGGAGGATGGAGGGTGATGGCAAATCGGAAGAACAGATCAAAAGTGCTAACAATCTGGGGCCGTTTCCGGCATCTATCAAGGCGCCGTACCATAAACGGCAGTCCAACCTGGGATTCGTAACCATAAACGGCAGTTCAACCCACATCGGATCTATAGCCTAAAGGGTAATTTAAATAGTGCTTCTGCCAACTTCCAGAGTGTGTAGTCCAGTGTTACATCTCCGAAGATCTCGGCGAAGCAAACAAGCTTGCTTTTGACGGCCCAGAAGGCCTTGCGCAGTTGAAGCGAACACTGCGCGGAGAGTCCGCGGCCTCCACTCGTTACTCCAGATCAGGTCAGATTAAGTAGCCGGAAGCTGGATGCCGTCGGACTTGAATCGGGGTAAATCCCCTGGAAGTAGCCGGACCCTCCCGGATCAGAGCGTCCTCACCGGCGCGTCGGACGCCGGAGAGCCAGGATGGTCCGGCTTCTTCGGCAGCTGATTGGGGGCACTGAGTCGTCGTATGAGGCATTGCTGAAGCAGTTTCAGGTCTGCGGGAACTGATTCAGAGTCAGTGTACTCCAAAAACATGTGCCTGTTTGCAAGGACATCATTATGGTCTTGGAGGAGTAGTCCTTTTGTTTGTATTTCGAAAATTTCTTTAGTAATTTTTATATGTCAATGCACAATGAAGAGCTACTGCCACAGATTTTGGCAAGAAAAACACTTTCCGCTGCTCTGACTCAAGGAAGAAGGAAAACATCAAAGGTTTTGCCTTGTCTCAAGTCATTTCCGGCTCCGGTCTCCTGTCCGTGGCAGAGCGAGTCGGGAACCGAACAACGCGAAGTAAGATCATGGAAGGGCATTTTAGCTCACAGAATTCTAGAGTTAGAACCCAGATCTGCATCTGAGTTGTAACAATGGACTCAACACTGCAACTTCCAACAGCACACGCGGAGTTGTTAATTTTGGCTTGGCTAGAAACCAGATGGATGTGGTGCCAAAAACGGCAGACCATCCTAGTTTCCTTTCCATATTAGGGATGAAAACCCTCCGCAGTGCGTTCGACAACATTTATAACTGGGAGGTCCCGTATGCAAGGCTGTTCATGATTCTGTTTATAAAAGGCCCTCCCGGCCTTGCTCATCCTAACGATGGCTCTCCTTCTCACCCTCTTCACCCATCTTTGCGTGCATCTTCTCGGGCTTATGGGCAACCCTGTCCTCACCCTCGTCCTTTCCGCTGTTGCGCTACTCACCTACTGGCTCTATCTTGTCTTGTTACCCGTTGTCTGGCCCGGTCGAATCTTGGATGATGCGTTGACGCGTATTGACGTGATGAAAACGCGGCTGCATGAAGAAGCAGCGCGTCGGCGCATGCTGGATATGTACAATCTTTCGACTTATGGTATTCGTGGGCTTGGGAAGTAAGTTAGCTCGGCTTTCTACATTTTGGCTGCTCGTTCAATTGATTTTGCTCGCGGGTAGGCATAAACGTATCTGCAATAAACTTGCCAATGATCACCACACGTACTTGAATAGTCCCCTTTATTATCCATGTGTGGGATTTTCTTTGTGCAAGCGCGCTCGGCGGTGCAAGCGCGATGTCGAGGCATTTTGTCAGGAGCTAGATGTTGAGGTACGATTTTCTATTGTCTGATTCTTGTGTCTGTCTCTCAAGATACCTGGGTAGATTCAACGACTCGACAATCAAGATGCGGCGGATGATAATGAAGACGCTGCGTCCCGGATCCTTACTCGTTTCAACGCAGTTTTCACGGCATTGTTCGACTGAGGTGTGGCAGGACTCGCGTTTGAAGGCAAGATATTAACAAATCTTTCTCAGCTAGTTGCGGGCCGTCAGAGGCTGGCCGGGGCTTGGTAGACACTTGACGCTCTTTGTATTGTCGAGGTACTTGCTGAAACTGGTTTCGAAAGCCTGCTCGCACACTTCCAGGGCCGATAGTCCAATTTTGTATGTGCTCAATAGACTGATACGCAATTTGTACTTTCTCGAATTATCCGAGGATTTCGTTGACTATGTTGAGATTCAAGTTGGAGCTTTCTGCCGCGGCAAATTAAGACCTATCTTGCGGGCAAAGGGATTTTGCCGCAGCAGTGCTTTTGCCGCATGCAGCGGCAGCGGCAGCGGCACTCAAGCGGCACTGCAGCGGCGCTGCGGCAGTCTGCGGTAGTTGTACTTGCGGCACACATTGAGCTGCTTGGTATTGCAGTAATTAGTGGTTTCAAGGTGTCGGGACACTCTACTTTAACTACTGTTCCCTTTTGCCATTGCCCTGCCAGTGAATCGAATAAAGTCTTGCCACCGACACCGACTTTCTCGGATCAGTGGGTGCATGATGACCTAAGCTGCATCACCGCCTCTTACCCTCCACGTCGATTGCAGAATGGCCGGCCAAGTCTCCAAAGCAGAGAGCGACCGCATATTCGCCGTTCTGCGCGCTCAGAAGGCTAACAAGGTTCGTCCTCTGCTGCATCGGAGTGTCCGGCGCTGACCATGCCAATTTTCAAATTTCCGTCTCTGTCTTCGATCCTCTGATCGTCTGGAATCGCTGGCTGCTTGTTCTTGTCTTGGGTGCCCGCTGCTCGCCTTACTACAATCTGGATGCACTTGTGTCGACTCTGGTGGCCTTTACGCCGTGTCTCTCGCTGCTGGCTTACCTGGGCCAATTTGGATCTTTCTCGCTCATTCTACGATGGATCATACTCGCCTCGCACACCCACACCCACAGACCTGCTTCGACTGCTCCGCGCGAAACCCCACCTGGTCCTCCGTCACCTTCGCCGTCTACCTCTGCCTCGACTGCTCCGCCCTCCACCGCAACATGGGCGTCCACATCACCTTCGTCCGCTCCACGAACCTCGACTCCTGGTCCCCCGCGCAGCTGCGCGCCATGAAGGTCGGCGGCAACGCCGCCTACTCCGCCTATCTGCACAAGAACGGCGCGGGCAGCGCGACGGGGCGGGCGAAGTATGAGGGACGGGTGGCGGAGGCGTATCGGGAGGAGCTGGGGCCGGAAAGTGAAGGCGGATGAGGCGCGGTTTCCGGAGGGGGGTGGTGGTGGATGGAGCGGCGCAGCCGGCAGCAGCTGCGGCGGGTGCGGAGGGAGGCGGGGAAGACGACTTCTTTGAGAGCTGGAGTAAGCCCAGCACGCCGCGGGAGACGAGCCGCGTGGGGACGCCCGTGGTGCCGGTGTTGGGGCGTGCAGCGAGTGCGGCGAGCAACGCGAGTGCTGTGAGCGGTCCCAACGCGGCGAGCAATGGGAGCAACGGGTCGTCCGCCACGTCACCCGCTACGACGCCCGCTGCCGCCACACCCGTCGCGCCGAAGCCGCGCCTCGGGCTCGCTGCGTCAAAAGGGCTCAGCTCGGGCTCGGGTGGGTCGCTGAAACTTGGAGGCGGGAGCAAGAAGGGCAAGTTGGGTGAGTTTTGGGTTCTTTCCTTCGTTTTCTGAGAGACTGGGTTCTTTTCTGGGGTGTGGGGGAGCACGCGGTGGTGGCGGGTTCCCCGGGAAGGCAAACACGCGTCGGCAGCTACTGGGGAGGGTCTTGCCGGGGGTGGAGGGCGGGCGGGGAGAAGCGCGATACACAGAAGGCGACGACGTGAGTGTGGGTGTGGGCCGCGCGACCGCGTGATGGTGGCTCGCTCACTCCGCCGTGCGCCTGTCGTCGCCGTATGCAGGGCAGAGGGGGCGAGCGCGATAGCGAGGTCGTCCCTAACGGCGGTGGCGCAGAGGCGTGTCGTGCGGCGGCGGACACAGGGAGAATATAAAGCTCCCTAGGGCGACGCCTCCGAGCATGATGTACGAGGTGCTCCCGCGAGTTTGATGAGACTGCCGGGAAGTCTCCCGTGCCAATGATGGTGTCGAGGACTTTGTTTGACGCCGACCCGACTGATGAGGCGGTCCCTAACCTCGCGCTGCTGTCGACGTCGAGAACGATGCAACCCCACGGGTTGGCGTTCGCGTTTCGAGAGTTCGCTGGCGTCCGAGTGATGGTGCAGAGGACGCCGGCTCTCGGGAAGGGCGCGAGGTCGGGCCCCCAACCCCAGGATGTGTCGGCGGAGGAGTGGAGATCGGGCGGGGAAATGCTCGGGCGACGACGACGGGCGTGGTCTGAAGCGGTGGCACTTTCCTTTCAGTACCGGTGCCCGAGGTGTGCGGGGGAGGGAGGGGCTCAGCATCGCGTCGACGCTGCTCTGGGTCAAGCGGTGCGTAGCGGGGCCGCTGATTCCATTCCACGGAGAGATCGGACCCGCGTCGTCGTGCGGTGGGTAGGCGGGATATGTGTATGCTCTCAGGGTGACGGCGCCAAGGACAAGTTTTTAGGGTGGCGGCGTCGAGAACGACGTGGAGTCTGCTGTGACTGCTGGGAATGGTGGTGCCTCGCCGCCCTAGCGATAGTGCCTCGCCGTCCTTGATTGACGCCTCTCCCTCGCTCATTCTTCTCCTTTCCTCATTTCCTCCTTCCCTTCCCCCCCTACCAACCAACCCCGCTGACCCCTGCTCCTCAGGTGCCCAAAAATCTACCCCCATATCCTTCGCCGAAGCCGAGCGCAAGGCGCGCGAAGACGAGGAGCGCACGAAGGCGCTCGGGTACGAGCGCGAGGCGGCCGCCGCCGCGACGCTCGCGCCCGCCGCTACCCCGCTCAACTCCTTTACCCCCACCGCCGCCCCTCCCGCAGCAGCGAAAAGTAAAGCGCCCGCCGCCGCCGCGTCGCCGTCGTACGTCCGGCTCGGCTTCGGCGCGCTTCCCCAGGCTTCCGCTTCCGCAGGCGGAAGTGGTGCGAGCGGGGACGGGGGAGGAGGGGCGCTGAACCCAGGCATCAGCAAGGCCGTCACGCGCGCGGACGACCCGGACGAGCCGCGCGCGGCGCGGGAAAAGTTCGGCTCGCAGAAGGCGATCAGCAGCGATATGTATTTTGGGAGGGGGGCGTACGACGCGGCGGCGCAGGAGGAGGCGCAGGGGCGGCTGAAGCAGTTTGCGGGGCGGACGGGGATTGGGAGCGACGAGTATTTTGGGAGGGAGGAAGAGTGAGTAGTTTTTCATCCCGTTTTTTTCTTTCTTCGTTTTTTGGGGGTTGCGTGGTGTGGGTGCTCCACGTGGGGATGGGAAGTAGGAGCACGTCGCGGCGAGGGTTCGCTTCGCCGTCGTCTACGATTCCTGTGGGCTCTCGCTGCCCACCGCTCCACCTTCCACCTGCCTCCCCCTTCGCCTCCGCCCCCGCGTCTGCCCCCTCTTCTCCCAGCTTTCCCTTTTGTTCCCGCCTCATCCTCTCCCCTCCCCCTCCCTCTCCCCTCCCCCTCCTTCCCTCTCAAGTACACCCTACTAACCCTTCCTTCCCCTTCCAGCCCCAACGCATACTCGCCCAACGGCGGCGGCAGCATGCTCAGCGACGGCTCGTCGCTCGCGGGGCTCGAGGCGGGCGCGCGCGACGCGGTCGCGCGCGTGCTCGCGAACCCGGACGTACAGAACGTGGGGTATAGCATACGGGATGGGCGTTGAAGGTGAGTGGCTTGCTTTTTTGGTTTTATTCTTTACAAGGAGGCGTTTTGCGGAGTGGTCGCCTGAGTGATCACGACGAGCGGTCGGCGGGCACGTAGACGAGACGCCGTTCTCGCCGATTGCACAAGTCCTTCCGCGACAATGCGGCGGTGGGGTACGCTGCACGCGAGGCGTCATGTTTGGGTGGTGGCCGACCTTGTGTGTGACGCAGATTGTGCCTCCTCAAAGTGCCTCTCGGGTCCGCGCGCGAGACGATGTAGCCGCTTCCCGGAGAAGCTCAGGCGGCCCTGGCCTTCTATGGTGGTTTGGCGCGGAAATCACTCAAATGACGGCCCGTGTTTCGTATCCATTTGTCGGGCTCTCTTCGGGTCTCCGCTCTTTTCGGGCCTCCGCCAGTTAGTGCCCGTGGACGAGACACGTAGCCGTCAAATGGTCGCTGCGGTGATTCCACATACCCTCCAGAGCAGCAGCGCGGGAAGCTTTTCCCCATTCCTCCGCGGTTCTCCCTCCCTTCTTTCTTTACTGACACACACTCTTCCAGCTCTCCGAATACCTCGCACAAATGTCCACCGAGCGCTGATCGAGCCCCTACGCTCCACTCCTCTCGTCTCGACCCACACTCTCTTCTACTGCCCACCGCTCCTGTCCTACCATTTACGTCCGCAATCTCGTGCCAACCCCTCCCCGTCTTATTCCGTGGTCGCGTATATACTACTACCTTGAATCCTTTCTCGAGTACATACACGGAGGACGGAGGCCGTTCTTATAGATACTGGTACCGTTATGCACGATCTTCCTCCTTTCCACCTTCCTTTCTTTTATGTGCCTTGTTTTTACTTCGCCTTCACCTTCAATTCGTTATATACCGTGTGGAATATATTGTTTGTTCGCTGGCATCACGCGCTTCGGGGTGGCTTGGCTCTGCGGGCAAGCTCACGATTTCCTTTTAGGCGACGATGGATGTGACTCACGTGTGACCAATCTTTTAGAAAAACGTTCACCATAAAGCAAGCTCAAAAACCCTGCTGCAAGCTTTTTCGACATATTTGGAATGTGTCATCTTCAAAGAGGGCCGGGCTTACTGTCCCCAGGAATCTACCGTCTGGCAATCTGGCTTGTTTCTGTGTGTTTCTGGCGGAAAGGCACCTCAAAGAAACTCATAAACACACTGAATAATGCGAGACCCTGGGTGCTTTGCGTGCTTCTACATCGACTGGGATTCGATTCGAACTGCACACCACTCCTGGAACACACTATGCCACCTCGACACAGTCCTTTCCAATGTGCGGGCCTCGCAACTTCAGTGTAACATGATACATTCTACCGTGGCAAGTCCACCCTCAAGTCTCGTACTCTAAAAATTCTTCTTTGGATTATCTTCGGAACATATCTGTGTGTATCTGTGTCTTCTCGCAACATCCCATGCGACCTTTGCGCTAGCGTCATGTTAAGGTGATGTCGAGCCGGCTCGACGTCTCTCGCTCTCGCTCTGCCCCGCTTCGATCGCCAGCGTTGTAGCCGGAGTAAAGCTAACGCGGGGTTGACAGGCGAGCTTTTTATGCATTCGTTTACTTCGAAGGGGAGGGTGAGCGACCGTGGCATTCGACCCGCGTCGGGTACCACCGTTTCAGTTTCAGCAAGACAAATGGGCAAGTCGTGCGGGAGAAATCGACATCGCTGTTCCGAGCGTCACGAAGGGCATCAGGCAGGCGATATTCAGCGACGTGGAGAGGCCGCTTGTCTTCCTGTCAAATGCACGTATGAGTCGGCAGTCTGTCTCTGCGAGGGTATGGGCCATTCAAAATCAGTCAGCTCAAATCCCCCCTTCCCCTTCCCTACGAATTGAGTTCGCTGACCGGATACTCTAGCAAACATCAGCTCGGTTGTTTGGACTTAGAGCACCAGATACACGCTGCCAGCGGATCCCCAGACACGGGACCGTGTTGTCGATCTGCGCAGCGTCAGTATAATTAAAGTGCATCGCTCATGTCGGTCAGTAGAGAGCTGATTGTTTTGCGCGACAGTGAGGCGGCAAATCTGGCCGCTATAAATGTGTAATGAAGGGCCTCTGATGTATCAGGAAGGGGGGTTGCATCCAACAGTGCAATCTCAGGTTTCGTCTTGGATTCTAAATTATTTTTCTGTTTTCCCAGATTTATATCCAATCCCCACTACGAGAGACTGCCATTGCACGGTTCTTGAGTTTCGAAGCGGAATGCAAGGGCCCGACGCCCGTAGGGCCAACGGCCGTTATCGATAATGCCGGATGACAGTAGATTGGAGTCCCCGCCGATACAGTTGCGGCTAATATCCACACCTAAAAAAGCAAAATTTCCGACGCGTTGAAAGGCAGGTTAGAAGATGAACTTCCCGCCGCCATTTTCGTTGGTAAGAAGATCTTCTTTCAACACTGCTTTCCGTCAACTTCAATGAACAAAATTAATTACCGGTTTCCAGTCAGTCGGAAATGAAGACATTCCGACAAGAAAGAATGGCCGTCGGAAAGGACAGAAACTCCATGTGCTCTATCTGGTTGGTCGTCCTTCCCTCTTTTCTTCCTTCCTGTTCTGCATTATTTACAAACAGTCCTTGGCCGTTTCCGGAAAAAAGGTACGTAACCCCGGATCGGAGTCCCCGCCGATCCAGCTGCGGCTATTATCATCATCCGGACCCAACCTATATAAAGCCGCGGCGGACTTTCCGCTGCTACGCTCACCCGACCATGTCTGTATTATCGACCCCCATAACTGAGCTCTTCGGGATCAAACACCCCGTGTTCCTCGCGGGCATGAATGTTGCGGCCGGCCCTGAGCTCGCGGCGGCAGTGAGCAATGCAGGTGCGCACTGCGCTCTTCCAACCCGACACTGTCATTAAATAAACCCGGACTTGTAGGTGGATTGGGCGTCATTGGCGGGGTGGGCTACACCCCGAACATCCTTCGGCAGCAGGTACTATGCGTCGTTGCGGTGTTTGCGCTTCGGGCGATATGGATTGCAGCTGGAGATGCTAACTAATCATCGTCGGAAACAGATCCGTGCAGTGAAGGACGCGCTTACGGACAAGTCTCTCCCTTTCGGCGTTGATCTGCTAATCCCCCAGGTTGGAGGAACCGCGCGGAAAACGAACGTGAGCGCATGGAATCGAATCTTTGTGGAGATCCGTACTGACCGGTAATATAGTACGACTACACCAAGGGGAAGCTCGGGGAACTTATTGAGGTTATCATCGAGGAGAAAGCCGCGCTATTCGTGTGCGCCATTGGTGTCCCGCCCAAAGCCGCCGTCGACAGGCTGCACCAGGCCGGCATTCCGGTAAGTCGTACAGCCGAGACCCATAAATAGAAATAGAAACTCATTGCCAGGGGTCCGCCAGGTCATGAACATGGTCGGGCACCCGAAGCACGTTGCGAAGGCCCTTGCGGTGGGGGTCGACCTTATTTGTGCGCAGGCGGGCGAGGGCGGCGGCCATACCGGCGATATCCCCGCGAGCGTGCTCATTCCCGCGTGTGTCGACGCCGTGAAGGGGCACAAATCGCCTCTCACCGGCAAGCCTGTGTACCTGGTCGGCGCGGGCGCTGTCTACGATGGCAGAGGGCTCGCGGCGAATCTCATGTGGGGCGCTGACGGCCGTCTGTGAGTCCTTTTCTTTTCTTTCCTTTCCTTTCCTTTCGCTCGTTCATGTGAACTCGTGCTGATGTCGGTTGGTTGTTAATGCGTGCAGGGGTCGGCACGCGTTTCGTGGCATCCGTCGAAGCGGGTGCGCCCAAAACACACAAGGATCTCATTGTCAGCGCGGGCTACGGGGACGTGGACACAACATTGATTTACTCGGGGCGGCCGTTGCGCGTCCGCCGGACGCCGTACGTCGAGGACTGGAATACCAACCGCAAAGCTGAAATCAGGGAGCTCACCGGGAAGGGACTTGTTCCCCATGACGTCGAGCTTGAGAAGCACCCCGAAAAATCCCTTGAGGGGCGCATGTGGCTTATGGGGACCGTGTCTGCTGCAAGTCCCTCTCTCGTCCGTCCGTCTAGTCTTGCTCACAATTTTCCTCTTTCCCTTTAGCTTATTGACGAGATCCTGCCGGCAAAGGTCATAGTCGACAACATGGTCCGTGATGCTGCCCTCCAGATTCAGCGCGGGAACAAGTTCCTTAGCCCCAAGGCGAAGCTCTGATTCATCTCTCGCCACATCTTCGGTGTGACATTTTGTGTGTGTGCGGCTGATAATACTCCCCGCCGTCTCATATGCATATGCACAATAACCACATGTAAGAATAATGGAGTAGTATTTTTATGGGTCTCGACTTCACCGTATGGTGTGTGTTGTTCACTGATTCACCTCCGTTGGTCCTGGAGAAATATTTAAGTTTCTGTTCAGTCAGCGGAACCTGAAAATCACGACGTTGTCCATGGTATGACAGTGTAGAACCGGGTGGAGATTTTCGTGCTGGTGGCGGGCCAAAGGAGTCCAGGTTTTGAACAGAAAAATATTCTTTGGGCAGATGTGCACATGCCGGATTCATAATTCAGTTCGATGGTGGTTTCCGGCCGTGTAGTGGTAAATTGACTTTCTTTCCCATAGCCTGTTCAGCGTCCCACTATACAGAGTGGGAATGACTCAAATAAGATCGCATTGACCCGAGTTCTAGTTCCCGATGAGGACTCGATGCTACCTAGCTCCTGAATAATAATTGCAGACCAAAGTCCGAAAATTTCGGGCTCGACATATACGCGTTTGGATGCGTCTTTTACCGGGTATTTCAAGCCCTCGTATCTTCCCGGCTTGTGGTTGACTCAGTGGTGACAGATATTCTGCATTCCATGCCACAAGAGAGATTAAAAACGGGGAGGGTATGGAGAGAACAATCGTAAAAATAATCGGCGGTTGCGGCTGCCCAGCAGTCATTTGTGGAGCGACTGGTCAGCAGAAGAGACTCACCAGGACCGAAGGCATTCCTTCAGAGGTCGTCACTAGATCGCGCGGATGCGATCGGAGTCAAGTCCGCCCACAGGAGCCGAGACAGAAACCTCAAAAGCTGGGCCAATATAAAAGCGCAGTCGTACTCTGCTCTCGAAACTACTTCCACCACCTAAATTAAGCCCTCAAACATCTCCCACTACCTGCATGTCCATCCGATTCACACGACGCACTATGATGTACGCAGCCATCCCCGCAACTGCAGTCTGCCGGACACATTCGCAAATACACACAGCCTCCAAACCGCCACCGCATTTGTGAATTGGCGCGAGCAGGCATATTTCCTACCGGCAAGATTGAACCTAGAGATTCTGGGAGGTGTGTTACTCTACTCTCATTGAGGAAGTAGTTGATTCCGCAACTTTCCTCAAGCGGAATATAATATGTTATGAAACACCGCGGCCGAGGCTGATTCTCAAACAATCAAATGTGGTATCGCCGGTTAAAATGTAGCGGTGCAGACTAGTCACTGCGCAAATATATCTTAGTATGATGAAGATCTCGGTTCGCTTGACCAATCCGAGTATTAGAGAGTATTCGGTGAGCCACCAGATCAACTGGTGGCTGATTTTCTCAGGAACTCGTCATCCTCTGGGGTTAATGTAAACACTATTTATAGCCTCCATTGAGAGGATGAAATGGTGGCTAGCAAGGACCATACGGCTCTGACAGTAATCCAAGACATGCGCCACCAGTTGATCTGGTGGCTCTACCGTATACTCTCCATTATTCGAAAATGTGTCGACCTAATGCGAGTAGGTAGGTAGGTAGTATTACACGGTCCCGCTTAGGAACGCCGGTCCCAGGAATTATCCCGATGTACATTGCGCACTACTAAAGCCACATCATCGTCCCTGGACTCCTCTGCATTCTCGCAGCCGAGCTCACGGTCGCAGCCGATTCTTGGAATCTTGCTCGCCGCGGCAGAGCTATAAGAATACAAAAGAGCAAAAAAAAGATTAGCTTCACAAACCGAAACGCCATTCAAGCATCCAACCGAAATACGTGGACCGAATAAAATACCTCAAGGACTTCGAACATGAATTTGGCCACTAGCGCGATTGTTGATCTAGGGTAAATGATAGCCTTGAGGAACTCGGTATTGGAGAGTTCGGTCATCCGTCCTCGCATGTCCGGAAAAGCACTGAATGGTTCCCCCAGAAAAACTGCCCTCAGATTACGGGAATTACGATTCTTAGCCCATCAAATCTTTCTTTGCACGTTCTTCCGCGGCCCTGAGGCCGAAGGGCCAAATAGGGGCAAGATTCTAGGCCATAAGAAGCCAAACCAGCGCTGTTGAAGAGGTCTGGAATTTCGATTTATTTTATATTGTATTAGGCTGCTTGCGTTTCCGACGGCTCACCGTCCCTCGTCTGAATCACCTAATTTTAATAACAGGCATTTTTCAAAGCAATATGTCATTGCTTTGTGACGTACTGTATGTCGTGTTCTCAACCGTTGAATTTCCAACCCGAAACGATTTTTTTCTCGTTGCATTGCACGATTCACGTTCCGGTTAGATTCCTTATCATGAGTGGGCATAAGAGACCGTCTCACACACGTCGGATGATGGTCCTCTGACAGCCACGGGTGAACTTACCTCCATTTCCATACACGATCCAAGTAAGTTCCAGTGGAAGGTGGAGGGTTGCAAATAGGCTCCCGTTGGGAATGGGGCCTTAAAACGTGGTCCTTTCTGTTTTCAACCCGGGTTTCACAAATGTAAACTTGAATAGATCTACCCGGTTCCGTGAATTGATAAGCAACTGGCGTTCCTGGGTCCTCCAGCTCTTCAGAATCATCCGTCGACGTCGGGCACAGCGATATATTCTCACGAACGGAAACGGACGGGAACCTGAAACATCTTGCACTCAATGTCGGCTCCATTTTTTGTGCCCAGCGCCTAAATCAGGCACGGGAGCCAAGAGGAACCAAGGCAGGTTATATCATCGATCTACAATGTCTGGAACGTTAGTTCTGTCTCGGGCTTGGAACCAAGGTGCCTCATTCAGCTCGGAGGCTCTGGAGGATGCATGTAGACATCGGCATACTTTTTCAACCAGCGTTCCCAGGGTCTCGATTCACCTCCCCACGAAGTCATCCCCCGGCATCTCCTGATCATATTCACAAATTTCAAATCTCGTACGGCACGACGTCTGAACACTTAATTTTAGGACACCAGGTTCCACGGCAGGATCTTCGCTTTCGTGTTTCAACCACATGCACACGCGCCCGTAGCGCCCAGCTCCACTGGCCAAGATTCATACTCTGGATCACCGATTGGCGCGGGGCATCGCACTGCCCTATATAAAGGGAGAGGAATGTGCGAGGTGTACCTCACTTTTCTCAGCGAAAACATGTTCTCCCGCGTCCTCACCGTATTTGCTCTTGCCCTTGCCGTCGCAGCCACGAACTGCCCGAACTGCCCGGCCACCGATCTTCTGGGCAACACACTCGTCGCTGCGAGTGGTGGAACACGCGGCACGCCTCGTTTCTGCGGGTATGTTCACATCCCAATGAGCCTTTCCTCAAGGTTGATTATTAATCTCACCTCTGTAGGTACTCCCCCGACGCAACCTGGCCTTCAATCAAATGCTTCTACACTGTGCGTTAACTTTTTTACATCGGTTGAATGTTCGCTAAAATTTACCAGTACGACACCGGCGCGGGCTTTGGCCCGGATGCAAGCTGCCCGGCAGTTGCGCCTATTGCCGACGTTTGTTAAGCATTGAACGATGGTTTGTTGAACCTCTCCAGTCCATGATCTTACGGTGCTGAACGTGTGATCAGGCCAAAGAAACTTGCTGGCCTGTAGATAACCTTAGATAAACCGCAGTAATGAAAGAGAGGTGTTCGTACCATGCTTCTATACACGCATCCACTGCCTTTTTATCTGAAAGAGAGGCGGGCAGAAATTTGAAAGCTGATTAAAAAACAACCGGCTCGTGTTTTATCTAAAGACTGTTTTGGTGTAAAATGGTCCGTCTTCTAACCTCCAGCTAATATACTGGACAATTTCGATCAAATCGACAGGGGTTGTGACGCGTGACCCATTTTACCTATTCAACATTTCGGCAGCCGCCAAATTTTTTGCGTGACACCTCGAAAATTTCGACATTTGAACCAAAATTTTGGTCTTTTTGGCGCTGTATGAGCATTTTTGGGGCCTGCGTGACGGCTCGAAGGTTCGACAGAAGCCGGAGTGATGCGTGACATCAACCAAAGTTCGTGATCGACAGGGGGGTGCGTGACGCGTGACTGCCGATTTGAACGAAATTGTACAGCAACTGAAATTCGCTCAAACACAAATCATTCAAGAACCCTACAGCCTCTGACCGGAATTCATCTGCAGTAACATTGATCCCGGCATCCCAAAAGTTCAGCAAGGACAACACCCCCGCCGCAGAGGGCGTGTTCCACTTCGGTCCACGGAATGGATATGTTGCTCGTTGAATCCTTAGCAGGCCGGTTGGGGTCCAGTGTGTTGATGAAATTGACTGGAAAGGAATGCACACGGTGTGTGAGATTTTCAACAGATATATATCGGGTGAGCAGCTTACACAGGGAATCAATGCCTTCAGGCACCGCAAGCGTGAACCAGATGGGTGTATCGCACGCATGGGATGCGCCGAGCGGTCCGTTGGCGTTCTTCCCCATTTTGTTCACTTCATTTTCCATGAAACGACTGTCAAAGGCCCCGATGTTAACAAGGCCCGGGATCTTGCGTACAAACTCCAATCGATCCATGAATATTTTTGGACGCAACTCACTATTGCTACTGACTGTTACAAGGAAGTTGCAGACAGGAAACGACTTCTGGATCTGATCCTTGAGGTTGGAGACCAAGTCTTCATTTTCAGCCGAATTCATCGTAAACCACCCGGCTGACGGAAAAGTTCTCTGGGATTCACTTTGGACCATACAAAGTCCTTGAGAAAACATCTGGCACGTCATATCATATCAGTCTCCCTAAAGCCCTTTCGCGCATTCACCCCATTTTCCACATATCTGCTATAGAACCCGCATTTTCGAATCCATTCCCCGGCTGAGAACAAGTTCTGCCGGGTCCAGTCAAAATCATTGATGGAGATGAACATTTTGAACTTGCGGTTGTCCTCGACTCCAAAATCGACAGATGTTATTGACGTTGCCCACTTCGGTATTACGTCGAATGGCTTGGATGGTCTTCCACTGGAGATCAATATCAATGGATTGCAGCCTTCGACTTGGACGTGCCTGAACTTCTGGCAGAATTCCACGCGCGATATCCAGACAAACCTGGACCTGAATGGGAACAACTTTGAGCTTACGCTCAGTCATCCACACTTCATCCGGCCAATTATCCAAACCGTCCGGGCATCCAGACGGCTATCCGGACGGTTATTCGTCCGTCCTACAGTCCCAACTCTATTCATCCTCCAACTCATCCCAACTTATGTGTCTCGTTGGCGACTCTATGCGGTTTATGATCCAAGAAAACGACTATTGATTCCTCATCTACATTCAAGAAATTTTCTATCTACATTGTCCGTTTTTCTTTCGCAATTTCTTCGCATTTATTTACATTTCTTCGGCCGTATTCAATCCTCCTTCAGGTCCGGGTCCGGACGAGTTCCCGAGCCACTTGCCACTGGTTCGTCATTGTCATCCGAGACGAATTTGACAATCCCATCTGGTCTCAATCCGGACCAGAATCCCGTGGGTGGTTCAGCGAGCAGTATGGCATCAGGTGGCAACTCCTTCATGATGAACTTCTTCGGCTTTGCGACCAGCTTGGCCTTGATCTCCTCGTGCCTGGCATGAAGTTGGGCCAGTAGGACCTTGATTTGTGGGTCCTCATTTGCCTGTTCTGCCGCCGCCCTTTCCTCCGCCACCTTCTCTGCTTTTTGCCCGGCTGATCTCGCCAACATCTCCTCCTCAGTTGGCCCCTCCACCTTTGGCTCCGGTTCCACTGCTATGGGTACGAGGATAAGATCTGGGGCGAGTTGGAGGAACGGACCAAACTCACCGGGTCTGTCCACCTCCATACCGCCCAAATCCTCTGGACGCGTGTTGTTCTCGTCCGGACAAACATCCTCGTCATTCCCAACAACCGATTGCGCAGGAATGACTGGAGAAAGTCTGGCCAGCCACTCCTGGACTTGGCCTGGATGACTCGGCTCTGGGCGATCCGGCTCCGGATGATCCACGTCCATCTCCCCCTCTGTATCCTCCTCGGATTCGGGTGTCAGGATACTATCCGGACACTTGGATGGTGTTGTCGGATGGTTACTCAGCCGCTTCACCTCCACCACGACCATAACCCTTCGTTTCTTTCTCTTCTCCACCTTGAATCCACCCGTGACTGGCTCCTCCCCATGAAGACCTTCCGTGTTGAGAAGTGTTGGAATTTGATATATAAGCAACTCGGCTATGCCAGATCTTTCTAGTACTTTCCATATGTAGAATTAGTAATATTCAGTAGATACACGGAGAACCTTCTAGATACATATTCTGTAGTATATAAGCCCACTGTAAAATCCTGCTAGAGCATCTGATTGCTCTAAAGCAGCCTTCTCACAAACAGTGCTATTGCAATCTTACTTTATCTTTCCATCTAATCCGCCCTCCTCGCTATTATTACAACAAGAAGGTACCGGTGCGCCACTTGGTGGTTCAGGTCGTTGTTCAGGAGTACCTGGGACATCAGAATAAGGAGCTCACGTGAGAGCTCCTCGGACGTCTCAAGTTGACGAACGTGTTCCATCAGTGTGGATACATCCGCATGAAGATCATCGATTTGTGTATGACAATCTTCCGGAAGCATGAAGTCCTCCTCAGCCGCAACCGGACGACCCGGACATTCCAAAATCCCCGTGGTCGCATTCTTCCGGACGGTCCAGACGGGCTTGGTGATGAAGGGGCAGCAGATTTTCTTCTGCCTGCATTGTTGGTAGGCCTGATACTGGTCGTTTTTCGTAACAAGGCAATTTTTTCCCTGTTTGTGGCAATTCTCGCAAGCTGTTGAATAGGTCAGCTTGGATAAATCATGTGAACTGTGACGCACCTCCTTCCCGGGAGAATCCCCACTCAACTGGTCGTCAGCAGTTCCTCTGCGGTTTCCTTTCCTTCACCGATCCCTGCTTCCGCTTCCTTGTTCCTTCCACCTCTTTCAGATCCGCTTCGGGGTCCATGCTCTCATCGCTCAACTCGAGCTCCTCATCCGGGACATCTTCCGCATCCGGCGGCTCGGCTCGTCCGAGCAATTCCACAGTCTCTGTGTTGTTGTAATCTGTGGCCTTTCCCTGCTCAATCCGGAGGCACAGCGTCTGAGCGCACTCGACGCTCTCATTTGCCTCCCGGATCTGGCACCTTGTTTCGTCCTCGAACACCTACAGCCGCTGTGCGAGCGCCAGGCCCGCAGCTTCATCTGCTTTTTGCAATTCCTCCCATTCCTCTGGCAACAGCGCAGCAATCTTCTCAGTGCGTGCCATCTCCAACCTCTTCTCCAACTCCTCCTGCTCCCCCAGCTCCTGCACCTGGAGCTCAGCCGAGTTTGCCTTCTTCTTGCCCTTGAACCAGCCAAGCAGACACTTTTCCCTGTGGAGTTGTTGCATTTGTTGTTGTCGCTGTTGGCAGACATGGTGGTTGAAGGAGAAAAATTTATGTCTCCTTGACAACAAACCAACCATCATGTGTCATCACGTGACTTCATGACATCCTTCCACGTAGCTGTTTACATCATCCCTCTGTCATCCCCTCATCATCCATCCATCTTCCGTCTACAGCTCTGTGTCTCCCACTCCTTTGTTCCTTGGGGGCAAGGAACCCTAAAAGGGGGATACTGTTATGCCCATGCACATCCAGAAGTGTCCGGACCACCTGGACACTTCATCCATTCAATCTGGATCCTCGGATTCGAACTTCCAACCATCTGGATGTGTTGTCCGTATCTCAGACACGTGTCTGATCGACTTGCTGATGTGTCCGGCCTTGTCCATTGACACATGCCTTTGGGGTTTTACGCAATGAAGGATTACTGAGTGTTTCCCCAATTCTGTTCATATGACTTATGCACCCATGCTTCTCTTTTATTGTCTTTATTGTTCTCGACAATTGTTATTGTCTTTACAGTACTTCTTGCTACATTTGGACTATCTCCATGTTTAGTATAAACACAGTTATTACTCTGCATGTATCTTCAGTTGATAATTAGCGTGCTTTGCCCTCGCATTGCTCCATCGTCTGACTTCTATCCTCATCCTACTTCAACACCAAGTTAGTCCGTGTACCCGCTCGCCTTCATGGTATCACTTTGCATCCAGACCAATCCATCCGGCCCTATTCATCCGATGTCCGGTCATCCGGCCGAGCTTCCTTTTATCCTGGTTTTGTTTGACACGGATATAACAGTGCGTGGTAATTTGGCCCTATATGCAACATTTTTGGTGTCATTGTCATGCAGATCAATTAGAAACCCAATCGACTCACCTCTTGTAAGGCTGCTGCGTCAACCTTACTACATTCCTCTGCACCGTCCAACCTCTCCCATTGTGGATTGGTTCAGCCTTTGCTGTCTGCATCACATTGCCACTGTTCTGTGCTATCGCACTGCACTACCGTTGTTCATGCCATCCTCATTGTATTGCTCCTGGCCAATCCCCTTCAGCCTTGGCTTAGCACACCAATGCCTCAGTCCTCATTGCTCCTTGCAATCCTGCATTGTATCTTCACCGCTACCACTGACTGAACATCATTGGCCTCAATCTCATTGCCTTTTGACTGAACCTCATTTGGCCTTCAGATTTCCTTATCATTGACTCGCTCACATCCCTCCTCAATGATCACCTATACCACTCTTCGACATCCTACCTTTTATATTGCCGTTGTTGAGTCCTTATCTTACATTCTGATTTATATCTTATGTTACATTCTATTCCTGTTACGTATCTGTCTGCACATTGATTGTGATTATGTACTTTACTGATAGCATCTTCTCTTCTTGGTCTTGACCACCATGTACCTCTTTTCTAGTGGCTGCTCTTGAATGACCACACTATTGTTCTGTCATTCTTGGCTTCTCTTAGTTTTGTCTGGCCGACCACTCTAGTGTTGACTGCCTTCACAATACGGCAGCCTTCCACCTCTGCGGGTATGGCTAATGGTTTGGAAGAATTTTGCCTCCTCAGAATTGCTCGCAATCGTGGGGCGCAAATTACCGAAGGCCAACTTTCTGAGAACGTGCACGTCAAGTGTCCATCAAGTGCCCGTTCGGACACTTCAGCAGCATTACCTGGTGTGACAAGTGTTACATTCCTTAGCTTCCACCACAACATTCTCCCATCCAGAAGGTGTTCTCGGTCTCTTTGTCATATGGCTCTGCACCCATTCTCTTCTAAACCTTTTTTGGGCATCCACACTCATCTTTTCAAGCATTTTCATCTCACTGATGTCTTGCTATGCATCATTTTACCCACCATGTGATCCCTTGCCACCGTCTCCTTGCACTTCTTCTGGGATGGCCCAATATCACTAATATCTCTTGAGAACCCTACAAAAGATATTCCTTACAAGCTCTATACATCCGCTAGGGACCCTAGCCCTCACAACATGCTCATTGGCACGCAAAGTCATCTTGGGCATGAAACCTTGTGAAGACTCGGGAGAGTGTGCGAAATTGGGTGTTTGGTGACCACAGGTGCGTCCACAGTAGTCAGAACATCATTGGATGCTTATATCCTCTTGTTTTCGATCTGTATGCAGCATGCAAGCCGTTTGTATCCCCTGCCTATCCACCGCGTACACCTCGCACGCGCTCATCCTTGGCACGACATACATCCCAGCTTCCTTATTACAGACCTGTGGGACACTGTCCCGCACTGTGGTCAGTCAGCGCTGCGCCCACACACCTGGCTTCCGGTATTGTTGCAGGTGGGTGGGAGCAGTACAGTGAGCCTGCATGGCTGCGAGTGCGCCAGAGAGGGTGCTGTGCACCCAGGTAGTGGGTTGCCATGGCATGAGCACTGCTCAAGGTCAGAACGGTGGTGTGATTGCAGCTGCACGTTGCCCACGGGGATGAGTAGCACACCTGGTGGGCCAGTGTGGAAAAGTGCCATACTGAACATGGCAGCACTGGGACAGTGTGGTGAGTGGTGCAGGTGTGTGGCCGCTCTCCCAATTCACACCTGTGCAGCCCAGGGTCCGAGTCTTGTGGCAGCTAGGGATGTGTGGCACGACGCGCGAGCGCAGAAATGCCTTCGCTATCGCTGCCTTCAGCTGTAGGAGGGAGGGAATAAGTGCAGCAAGCACCATCACCCATGGCGCTTGCAGTGGTGCCGCGGTTGGATGTGGCAAGTGGCGCAGGGGGGAGGCAGAGGTGCGGAGCGACATACAAGTGCCAGAATAGTGCCACCATCTCCCTCGGGGTGATTGGAGAGCTTGATGGATGTACAGCGACAGCACAGGTGCATGGTGTGAGACATGTGATGTGATGCGCTATGTGGTGATACGTAAGGGGATCCACCCAAACATAATGCCAGCAGTGGGGCAACATGGCGGCGCTGGAACCGGGCACAGCCCCTATGGTGCCCGAGTGCACGAGCAGTGCTTTGCTTTCCTGCAGTATCATGAACAGGTCAACTACGGCCTGTTGCATTGCTGCAGCATATGTTCTGGCAGTGCAAAAACACACAAATTTATGTGGTGCAATTTCATTCAAAACCACATTTCATGGCCCGAGATATGCTTATTTTGCTTACTTGCTGTCTCAAATGTATTCTACCTACACACTCCATATACTAGAATTTTTTCGAAAATTTCTGGCTATTGTGAAGTCCATTTTGTCCGCATCATCGCCGGCAATGTCAACAACATTCGATCGCATTTGATCGCAACGTTGAAAAGATCTTTGTCAATGCCATCAAAATGCGGATGTTCCTCGCTGCCTGTTATATCCATGTCGGACGAAACCCGGATAACCGGCCGGATGTAAGCAAGTTCAGCTGGATGACCGGACAACAGATGAATAGGGCCGGATAATTTGGTCTGGATGCAAAGTGATACCACAAAGGTGAGCAGGTACATCAACTAACTTGGCCTCAAAGTGGAAGAGGTAGAAGTCGGACAACAGAGCAATACAAAGGCAAAGCACGTTAATTATCAACTGAAGATACATGCAGAGTAGTAACCGTATTTATACTAAATACAGAGATAGTCCAAATGTAGTGAGAGGTAAGGTAAAGACAATAAGAACTTGTCAAGAACAATAAAGACAATAAGAGGGAAGCATGTGTGCATAAGTCATATGAACAGAAGTGGGGAAACACTCAGTAATCCTTCATTGCACAAAACCCCATGGGCGTGCGTCAACGGACAAAGCCGGATGCAGCAGCAAGTTGATCGGACACGTGCCTGAGGCACGGACAACACGTCTGGATGGTTGGAAGTACCGAACCGAAGGTCCGGTTCGGTTAGATGCACCGGATCCGAGGATCCGGTTCGGATGGATAAAGTGTCCAGATTAACCGGACGCTCCCTGATGTGCATGGGCATAACACCGCCGTGGAGCACAGCAACAGCAGTACAAATTTAATTTATTAATAGCCTAAAAGCTCAGTGTACATTCTTTTCTTCTTCTTTATAAAGTTAAGCCATTCTGTCTGTCTGAAGCTTTTTAAACTCCGCTTTTAATCTATCATTCTGGCAGCTCGGATCAACATTCTTATTTTAGTTACATGCAGCAAGTGGGAGCCGGCGCGAAGCGCCGGCGACCGCTTGTGATATATCAAGACGTCCTCTAACTGAGCGGCTTTGATATATCACGGCTTTCCGACGATTAGAGGTCAGTGATATATCATCCCCCCATACTAAGGTGTAGTCGGGGTGTTCGAGATTTAATGGCGGGGCCATTTGGGGTGTCTAGATTAATCCTACTTATGTACATACAGCTTGTACTACCACAAGAATAATCACAAGATTAATCGAGAAAATAGCGGCCCCAAAAATTGGGGCCAGGATTCAATCAGCACGACGATTTGGGGCCAAGATTAATCTGCCGAGCTGATATCACTGAGCGATTGGAACTCGTTGCTTGGATACCGGATGATCATCAACGAGTCTCGCGACCAACAGCAATGGCGAGCCCCTCGATCTTGATGTAAAGCCGCCCACGGTTGATTGATGCGGGATTGTGAGGGACATCAATTGCGAGAAGTCCTATTACCGGCTGAATTCTAGGACTTCGCAGACGATGTACCACGAACAGTATCTTTCAGTTAAACCAGAGGAGCGGACAGCCTGAAATCGCACAATGAACTCGGAAGGTGTGTTGCAACTCGGTTGGTAGCGGACCGAGCGGTGTTCTGTGATTCCAAACACCGTTGTTCCCAGTTAAACGCCGAATGACTTTTTTCTCTCATTCAAGTTCGCTTATCTCCAAATAAATGCACGTTCCTCGCTCCCGTCGGAATGTGCCCTTCATACCTTCCCGGACAGTATTTAGAGGGGGGAGGGGGGGTATATTCGCTCGAGTGCTAATTTTGCATGATACAAGCAGTCTATACGGAAATCTGACAAGCTGTCATCCTAATTTAAGCCGTCGTCCAGGGATATTTCCCACCGCAGACAAGTATAAAAGAGTAGACTCATACGTTAGCATGATCCCGAGTCTGAGTTGCCTTCATCCTATGAGCTATGTCATCCACGCCGCGTTTCTGCACCAAGCATGGACCTCCATCGAATATGACGTCTCAAAAACTTGCGTGAGTTCACCCTCTATGGATCCCTGTTCTCTCATTTGACCGTTGATTCCCATTGCAGACTGTCCTAGTTCTGTATAGTCAATGGCGCCCTGTCCTGTTGTCATCTAATTCTGACGAGCCAAAGCCATATACGTCGTACTCTTCCTCTTCTCCATCTACACACTCATCCATCGGAACTCGACCGGACGACGTTTCATGCTGGTGACATCGTCGACAATGTTCCTCTTGGGGACCAATGGCATGCTGTTCACTGTGATTCAAATGACGGTTTCCTTCGCTCTCTTCGAAGCCCAAATCGAGTGCGACGCTGCGGATCTAGAGCGGCTAGAGGGGTCAATTCGTTTATACAATAATCTCGCCGCCGCATCGATGTTTCGCGTCGTAGTTAACAAGTGCGTCACACGTGCCTATACTTTCCAGCGATTTGACATTGTTCAAAGCGTACTGACCGATGTGCTCCTGGTACGTTTATTTCCTTCTTCGGTCTCCTGAACAAATCCCTGTACAGTCATACCGTTGTTACATCATCTGGGGATCACGGTGGATCGTGCTCATAGTCCCTGGAATTCTTATTCTTGCGACTTGTGGTGAGTTATCGCAAAGATGTGCGAAGCTCCTCGCTTATGAAATTACAGTGGTGGGATCCCTCGGGACGGTATCGAGATATTTTTTTCCTCGACAAGCTTCCTTTTAGCGACTTAAAGGCGCCCTTTGCCCTCGCCGGGGCCACAAATCTCATTTTGATGTGTCTCACAGGTTTGTTGAGCTCTTATGCGGGTGAATGTCTTGAATCATGCACTCTTTCCAGCGGGGCGGATATGGTATATGAGCCGAGAAGCACGGAATGTCAACCGGTGCGCCTTGCGTAAACGCTATCATGCAGTCATTGCTATGATGTCAGTCCATCATGCGGCCGAGAGACACATTGAAATGCTCAAATCAATTTTTACACCGCAGAGTCGAGTCCGGAGCCTTGTATTGGTCGGTAATTCTCCTGGAAATCGTGTCCCGATCGCTTGTTTCACAGTCACATTCGGTCAGTGTAGAACACCATATTGAAAAAATTGATCTAAGGTGTATGCTAGGCAGAGATTTTTCAGGGCATATGTGATGGGTTGCTAGACCATATGATCGTAAGTAAGGATATGTTTCGTCCACATAAGATTCTTCACAACCAACAGAACATTATACCAACCCTCATCTTCGTGCGCGTTGGCATGGGATACGGAGAATGGCACCAAAAATCAGCTCCAATTGCGTGCATCCCGGCGGTGCACACACGCCGGCGCCCAGAGGATAGGTTTCCTGAAGACATGGGCTCCGAGGTGATCGACATCAAGTGGACCGGGGTATAATTATTCCTGCGGAGGACATAAGACAATGCAGGCATTGACTGCCCAGTACTAGCTGTTCCTCGGTAAAATACGAAAAAACGCGTTTCACGAAACGGGAAATGGCGAAGTACGATCCGTTAGGCATCCCGAGTACATCAGAACAGTTACGAACGCTTTTGTGCTTGATATTGCCCTGGAGTCTCTGAGGGCACCAGGGATGCAGACAACGTACAAACAACCGAGGTACGAGGTAAGTCATGTTTGTAGCGTCTGTCTACGAGAGACTACAGACAACGAGTGCTTACTCCCACGAATAAAGCCAAAACAGATGCTGATAGAGAGGAACCAACCAGCGGGGGCAAATAAACTTTGCCTGGATTCGGCCTTCGGCGCATGGAGGTGTTTGGACCAGGTTTGATAGTGAGCTTGGTTGCGACGGATGAAGAAGCTCATACCGGCATGGAAAGATGGTCTAGACCTTGCTTCTGCGAGACTCGGTGGCGACGACATCCTCTGCTGCACCACAACTGGGGATGGGAAATCAGCTGCCTTCTCAGTCCCTATTCTATTAACGGAATACAACAAGAACCCTGCGCTCTATGCTGCTGGGTTGCCGACGCACTCGAATCCGGTTGGGGTAATTGTCACCCCGACGAAGGGTTTAGCCGCCAACATCGTGAGTGCAGTTAATATTTGGGCTCCAATGGGGTTATCAAGGTCTTGGAACTAACCCGGCTCGGCATTTCCGCGTTCGCTTACTCTCGCGAATCCTTGGCCGACGTACGCCGAAGTGGTGTACGCCTCGTAGACGAGATCAAGACCTGCGAAAGATATCGGAGTCGCTGACTTTCCGAGCTGACACCATTTACGCCGTGGTGGATGAAGTTCATCTCATAAACTTATGGGTAAACTTAGGGGGCATAGGCTTTCGTGTCGATTTCGGAATCATCGGTCTTTTCCTCCGTGGTCGGCTTCCACCCAACACAATTCATCGTGGAATCGCACTGCTATATCGCTTTCCTCAACAAACACTATCACAATCTCCCTCTCGATACCTCCACCTTGGACTGCATTGCTGCCAAACAAGTTCTACCTTGCGTTCTTTGCTTGTCACGTTCTAGAAAAACCCTCGATTTCCCCGCACCACTATCCACTCCTGTATATCCAGCTTTATGTAATATCTGCATCCACCTCGAAACCCCGTTCCGCTGGTTCTAGAAAGCTGAGACTGACAAAAGGAGCGCGCCGCTGCCACGATTTCGCTGAAAAAATTCAGAGACTCGATCAGCCTCGAAGAACATCGAAAAGGCAAATTTCTGGAGTATCCTCGAACAATGTTCCTTTCATCTACTTTCCAACACGCCCTTCTCGATCAATTGGGGTATTTTGACGGCCGTCATCTTGAAAATCCGTCCCGTCGGCGACCCATCGAAAAACTTCCAGAATTCCCGACGGAACGGGTCGACTACCCGTCGTACGGGCGGGCATGGCGTGCAGCCCTATGAGTTCATCATTGGTGGCAATTGCCACAGGTATTGCCGGGAATAGATAAATTTCACGAAAGTTGTTGTGCTATGGTCCTTCTGGTGACGCATAGGAGTGCATGTACCATAGCAGCTCCAGCACCGAGGACCTACAGGACGTGCGGGAAACGCAAGCCACGTTCCTATTTTGGCTGATGCCAAGCCGGCAGAATGGCTTGCCAAGCCGACAAAATGGCTTGCAAGCCATTCTGCCGGGCGTGGGCGGGTGATGCCAGCCAAATCCACGCCCCCGCCCGAAACAAGCCACTTGGCGCGGGCACAAGCCACTTTTGCAAGCCAAAAGTGAACTCTCCACGCATCCGCTGCCTTTTTATCTGAAAGAGAGGCGGGCAGAAATTTGAAAACGCTGATTGAAAAACAACCGGCTCCTGTATTTATCTAAGGACTGTTTCGGAGTAAAATGGTCCGTCTTCTAACCTCCAGCTAATACAACTGAACTTCGCTCAAACGCAAATCATTCAAGAACCCTACAGCCTCTGACCGGAATTCGTCTGCAGTAACATTGATCCCGGTATCCCAAAAGGTCAGCAAGGACGACGCCCCCGCCGCAGAGGGCGTGTTCCACTTCGGCCACGGAATGGATACGTTGCTCGTCGAATCCTTAGCAGGCCGGTTGGGGTCCAGTGTGTTGATGAAATTGACTGGAAAGGAATGCACACGATTTGTGAGATTTTCAATGGATATATATCGGGCGAGCAGCTTACGCAGGGAATCGATGCCTTCAGGCACCGCGAGCGTGAACCAGATGGGTGTATCGCTCGCGTGGGATGCGCCGAGCGGTCCTTTGGCGCTCTTCCCCATTTTGTTCACTTGCGATAGAATGAGTGCATGTTCAGCGATAAAAAAGATCTAGGGAAGAATAGCTTACACCAGCCCCACGCATCCTGAGTCGAGGATATCTTCTCCAACAAGAATCTGCGGGGAGAAGTAATCACTAGATCCCCCTGAAACGCGGCAAGCCGTTTGTATTCTGGTCTACAGACATCCCAGTAAGCCATCGGGGGGTTTTGGCACAACCGTGTGGACGTACGTGAGCTGGTTATCGGTCCCTGTGTCGAATGGAGAGCCCTGCATAGAATTGATGCCATGGTTGGTGTGTGGCACGCAATTTCACTCACCTGTGTCGGATCGTCGGGATATACAGTCACGGCAAAAATGTAGTCCCCACCCAAATAAGGAAATTCCCATCAATCCTGCTCCTTTTGCCTGCTTTTCAGCTCAGATAGGTGGTATTCAGCTTGGAAAATGTATTTTAAATGTTATAAGTATAGGTATCCTGTTTTTAATAATATTGCTCCCCCAAAAGAAAGCCGGTTTACAGTGAATTCAATGAGTGGAAATGACCAGGCTCCAGAGGAAATCCGTTGTTCAGATTTTGTTCATATCTCTTCCAGACAGAGTACTGACTACTAAGAATCATTTAGACTATTTTTTCAATTACATATCCAGTGTCTGAGCCGAAAAGCATGCAAAAGGAGCAGGATAGATGGGAATTTCCTTATTTGGTTGGGGACTACATTTTTGCCGTGACTGTAGGCGTGCGAGCTGGGCCATATGATCCTGAGACGTCTCTGGGAGGTAACTGATTTATTCCAATGTCAATGCCCCAAACTTAAACTATGCCTGCCCGCTCACTTGAAATGAACGTAATCCAGAAACTCGCCATCCGTCCTGAGGAGGCTTCCGGTAAGTGTCGTGATTTAAAAATGATGGACATACGTTATGTTCAAGGTCGACAAGGAGAATAAGCTAGAGAACAAGTCAGCATTGCGGCAATTAATTTGATTTGACGCGTACGTTCCCTCGTCGTCACACATTCCCGCCAGAACGGGTACCTATGCATGTTATACGGAAATGTCGCAAAGAAAGCGCCGAAGTGGTCACCTTTGCGTACAACCCTCCTGAGAGCGAGACCCACGGATCGCGCTGGACAACGTCCCCGTCGATGCGGGGCCCCCACGCTATATTGAGGCTGCGATACGAAAGGAAATTCCGAGTGTTGTTTACAGAGGCCATGAAGGTATCGAACGGTGCGTGGCGGAGGCAGTCCAAGGTATTGCCGGCAGCACTACAGTTGTTGGCGGCTACCAGCCCATCGTAGTCCGATTGGCCATCGGAGAGCTGAGGAACATGGATTGCGGGCCCAGATTGCTGCGGGTGATCAATTAGAATCAAATCAAAGGGGGCCTTGACCAGTGGTGTGCACTGTTCTCACCAAAAATGCTCCTTGGAACAAGGTGTTTGAATTTTGTTTGTTGTTTAGAAAGAGGAAGGAAGTCGATATTGAGCCTGCGCTGACGCCGCCGCTTGAGAAAGTCGTTAGGGATTGTTTACCTGTGAAATGCCGTATGGATGACATACACGACCACCCGAGCGGGATCGCCACCGAAAGCAGATATATGCTTTTGAACCCATTTGAGGGCGAAGATCTCTGCAGAATAAATAATCAGATCAGTTAGTGAGTGGTACAGGAGCGCGCACGGTCTCTTAGGCCCAGATTACTTATTCCTGCTGCGCCCGCCTCTTTTCCGGCAAGAAATCCGAACGCTTGAAGAAGATGAGGGGCAAGAAGTAACCCGAGGAGAATTTATTCACCGCTCACTCGATAATTCGGGGTTACGACGATGATTGGTTCTCCACGGGAGATAGATCGCTCTACAACGGGCGGAAGATCATAGTCGCGACTGTTTCCCACCTGAAAGCCGCCTGATGGAACTCAATCAAGGTTTAATTTTCGCCAGAAAGAGTGTACCGCCGTAGATCCACTGAGACAATTTTTATGTTGAGCACCGTAAACGAGCACGAGTATGACACGTACCACAAAGACAGGAAGCTTAACCTCCGGGTTCTCGACCGTAGGCTTGAACACATCGAGTGTGAGGCCTTAAAACTTAAGAAAGATGGGGAAATACAACGAATCGAATAAACCCACAATCTTCAGATATAGACGGATATGAATTGGAAGCAACCGGGAAACCGAACGGAATATCCAATGCCTGTTGAGGACATGCGGGTCCGAAGCTGGTGGCGTTCTGTAACCCATGCAGCAGTGCGGGTTCCTGAGGGACCTCAAACCGTGCACTTGGCAATTGCTCAATCAGCCCAAATGTATGAAAGAAAATCCCAAGGCCGGGCACACACGCTTGACCAAAAGGCACACCCAGGAATTGCGTTACATTCCCCCTGGCGAAACCTCGAAAAGTTCCATAGGCCAACGCAACGGTCGGCGAGTCTGCCGCGGTAGGGTCTGGGCGAAGGAGAAGGTATAGCGGAAGGAAAAGGAGCGAAATCATCGTAAAGTTAACGGAGAGATGGAGATACCTGTGGGTTTATGAAGCATGGGGGTGCAGTGCTCCATACAAAATGCCGCGACGCGTGTCTGTGCGAGCCGAACCGAGAATATGTCAGCAGCGCATCCGATGCGCTGACACAGCGAGTTACGAGGGAGTCCTTCGTAACTCGGTCCGCTATCGTTCTAGCACGCTAAACGTTCCTACCAGACACGGGGGCAGTATCAGTGCGGGGTTTCCAGCCCGTATCCGTGCCCGTACCCGCGGGTCGTGAAATGAGCTGTCCAACCTTGCGGCTGATTCAGACACGCGGCACCAAAAGGCGAGCAATAGCAAAGTTCCTGGCAATGACATAGACCTGCCAAAGTCGGGAACATGTGAAATGGGAGGGGGAGCATCATCGTTTTCACCGAGGAAAGGGTGTTTCGGAGAGAATCGGACCGAGACAAAACTTGGCGACGTCACTGTGTTTTCGTGCCGAAGCATGCCGATCGAAATCACAAAATGAATGTAAAATGTAGCGTGTTCGTTCCCATAAGAAATAAAATATTCTGAGTACGTAGAGGATGTATTGCGAAAATGGGGGTCTTGAAAATTTTCAGTATTACAGGTATGTCGGACTTCCCGATTGGGGGGGTCGTCATTGTCAAGGAGGTCTGTGTCTGATCGTGAATGATCGCTCGCCTCTTGCGCGGCTTCGGGATTTCGCCTCATCGTTCAACTTGTCATGGTCATACTTAGTGCATGACTTCAAAAAGTTTGTTGGAAGAAGCGCCTTGGGGCATCTTGGGCAATCCGCCCACAACGGTACCGGTTAAGAGATCACAAAATTTCGAATGTGAATGCCAAAATGCATTGATATATACCAACGCCCCAAAGAATCCCAATAGTAACACCTATTCTATGTCCAAGTAAGTCTAGTCCACGGACCGAAAAAGCCCCAAGCAAAAAGGAAACGAGCGTTACGTTTGGCATGTCAAAGTAATTTAAGTCGTCCAGATAAACCGGTACGTAATGAAGACATTGTATGCCTCGATCGTCAGCAGCGGCATAAAGTTGTACCAGGGATGTCCCTGGACAATACGCCAGGCCGTCAGTCCGATGGCGGCGCCGACGGTCCCATAAGTCCAGAACGCGCACAAGAGGCGGCTGTTCCGGTACTTGTTGTTCTTTTTGGTGCCCTTTTGCGCCTGGTTATCGCCAGACGGAACCCAGGCCGCGTAGGTGCCGAACACGGTGTCCTTGAGCGCCATGGCATATGCGTATCTGATTCGCAGTTAAAAGCTGCAGGACAGGACAGAAGTTATCAGGCGACTCACTGTTGAATAATCAGGACGAAGCAGCAATTGAAGTTGTAGCGCTGTGAAGTCGAACCATGAGAATTGAACTACGATCCGAAAACGGATCGACGCACCTGACGGGACCAAAGGCGGAAGAGGATGAGGCTGTTGAGAACGGAGGGCAGAACGAAGAGATAGTTGAAGTATAAGACGCGGTCGGGTTTGATGCACAGCATGAGAATGGGTGGCAGAGGAGCGAGGAAGACGCCCAGGGCCGAGGTGGAGTAGTACAACATCCCGGCGAAGAAGCATATTTTCTGGATAATATTGAGCTTCGATTTCCAGAACTCGCCGTTCGAAAGCAACGAGGTCGAGCCGCTGCACCAGCGCATCTGAAAGGGAAGGAAGCGGAAGTCAACGCCAACGAATCGACGTGGGAATTGTATGACTGACCTGCTGCGAGTAGTAGGCTCTCGGGGTGTCGGGGGAAATCCCGCACGCGAGAGCCAGAGGAATGTATTTCACGCGCCACCCGCGGGTCATGGCGTAAAATCCAGTGTGAACGTCCTCAGAGTATCCGATCTCGGCAGTGCCGCCGACCTCCTCCAAAGCCTGTCTGCGATAAACGGCGTTGCTACCAACGCAGATAGCTAACCATATGTAAGACGACGTTTGCAAGGATGAGGTTGGGAAACTCACGGGCGCCCCAATAATCACGGCTGACTTGACTGACACGATAGAAGAGCTCCTGCGTCGCACTAGCGCCTTGTTCCACCCAGGTCTGCTCTGAACAAGGCCGGAAGAACTGGGGCGTCTGGAGGATGGCAATGTCGGGGCTCTCGCGCAGAAGAGGCAGGGTCTCCTGGAGGAAGTCGGGGCGTGGGCAGAAATCGGCGTCGAAGATCGTGAAGAATTCGCCCGACGTGATGGGGAAAGCGTGGCGGAGATTGCCAGCTTTCTTCAGGTGGCCCCGATTCTCGCGACGGATGTAGTTGAACCCGTATCGCCCCGCGAGCTGCTTGACGGTGTCCAGGCCCCCGTCGTCGAGAACGTGGACCCGGTGGTTGGTGTACGAAAGTCGAGCGATGTGCTTGTATGTGTTGGCGAGAATTTCGAGAGGCTCTCCGCAGCAGGGAAGTAAGATGTCGCTGAAACAACGATTAGCGATCGAGTGAATCGACGGGAGGATAGAGACGCACACGCCGGGGTCATCACCCGGAGATGTGGCGTATTCCTTGACGACTCTCTTGTGGTTGTCGAGCTTGTAGTCCCTCCCGGAGTATCTGGAAAGCTTATATTAGAAGGACTTTAGTTATAAACGCGAAGACTCACCCGACACCGTAGGCGAGAATAAAATTAAACTGTATAATAAACGCGAGAACGATGAACCTGGACAGGAATGGTCAGACGAAGGAGAGGAATTCAATAGAAAATCGAGCGCACCAGTGGAATTCGGGCGCAGAGATAGCGAAGAGCCAAATTCCAGCAGATACAGAAAGGAACGAGATGGTGCAAAAGAAGTAGAGGGGCAGTCGACGAGTTTGGGCGTAGACATACTTCTCGTGGTCGGTGGGGGGTTCCGGTAAAACGAGAGCAGGACCGTCAGCCATGACGACGACTTCGGGACGCGGGGCATTGGAGAATTTGCTGCGACCAAAGCGGGTATACCACGGACGCGTGTCTTTGCGAGTGTCTGTCGCCTCTTTGTCGACGAGTTCGAGCTCCTTGTCGGCGGGTTCGACCTCCTTGGAAGCCAATGTGGTGGTGAACGAGGCCGCCGACGAAGCAGGGAGTTCCTTGAAAGGAGTGGGTGCCTGGAGCGGCGTGAGAGGCCTCGATGGACCCGGCGTCGGGGACGCATCGTGCTGGGGCTGCTGGTCGGCGATGTCGGCCTCGGGGGGCATGTTGAAGTGGCGGGATGATTGCTTCATCGAGGTCACCCTCCTTATGTGTGTCGACTACGACCAAGTAGGGGTTGGAATTGTCAGGAATCAGGCCCAGCGGAGACAGGAGGACCGTCAAAGGGAGTCCAATCAACACGATGATATTGCGCCGTGGGCCAGGAACCATGATTTCGAAACAAGGGTTGGTTGGAACGAGGATCGGGATAATGGCGCTAAGACGGACAATTCTAAACTGTCGAGATGGCACCGAGCAAATATTCTAGGAAAGCATAGAGGAATCGAGAGTCCCGATTCACCCCCCCCGAGCCAGATGGAACGTTCGACAGCCGATCGTAATCGTATTTGGACGTCGATCAGCGTAATATTCAGCGTGCCTGCTTGGCGATACAATCCTTATCGCTTGGCCGCCGTCTGCAACCTGGATACCCGCACCCTCACCGTCAGAAATTGCATGATTGGACCTGAAAAGAGGAGCCGGTAGCACTGAATTTATTCTGGCTTACATCAAGACTGCGGATATCAAGCCAAGTTTTGCCGCCATCTAGTGCAAAATGTATTTGAATGCTCGGACATACCGTCGCATTTTGCTGCTTCGCAGCACTTAAGATGCGAGACTAGATCTGTCCAAAGTACAATTTACGACATAGGTTTGATGGCTGCTCGGCAGATTTTTCCGTGAAACATCTGTGAATGTTCAAATATACTCACAACGATGACTGAACAGAATGATGGATATGGCCAATTGTATTCCGGGCACTGCACGCGATCCAAGCCTTGGTGTTTCCGCCCTATTGTAGTGCAAGGACTAAGCACGTAACAGCGCCGGCAATGAGAGTTGCGCCGATAAAATCAAGGCGAAGAGCCCGCTGTCCCGCAGTGAGTGCGTGCTGTCGGACCCGAGAGGGGGTGATGCTTTGAGAAGAAATCCAACTCCGCAAACGGAGACGCCGCCGAGGGGGAGATTTAAATAAAAGCACCTAAGGTGTTTCGTTAGACAAGCAAATAAGTTGAAGCGGTTAAAGCACCATCTCTTCAGGCGTGTGTCAGAACGGGTCTGCTTCGAGAGAGAGTTGAAGAAACGCGCCCAGGTGACATGATCAGTTAATCCATCACCGATTAGCGGCGCGATCACAGATGAAAGCGCAAAGACGGCGCCTAAGAGGCCATAAAGCCGTGCGCGGTCCTGGAGGCGAGTAATCTGGGTGACGATTTGAATCGTACCCATGTCTGCGCTGCTATCAGCGGCAGGGGAAGATGAGAAACGGAAACACGCTCAAATGAGTTGAGGGATATTCTGGGCCACGCCGCACACCAAGCTCCCGGTCTCGAAGAGGACGATTGCGAACATGAGAACGAACTTTGCCGGGAATATCCGTAGCGCTTGGCCGTAGAATAAAAGAAACACGGTCTGTCCAAGGACGAACGAACCTTGGAGAGAAAAAAAATCAAAGTCGCAAAAAAAGTTACCGAGGAAGCCGACGGCGAGACAGGATCAGGACGTACGGAGGCTATTCGAGGCAGAGCTGTAGCCAGGATTTTTTGGTCCAACCCGGTGAGCAGCAAAGACAGCATCCTTGCGTCCAAAGTAAGAAAGGTGTTGCTTCTTACAAGCTTAAGGAGACCGGGCTTATATGGTGACAAAGACGACCGCCAGCTTTCCGCCAGTCAAAATTGTACTCGGTGGTAATTATACTACCGCTGGCTTTGCATCCTTGTGGGAGGCATCAGAAGAATCCAACGGTCTCTGTGCTTGCAGCTCGGTGGACATCGTATAGATTTTTTGGGGGACGGAAAACGTCCGTTTCCATCAGCGATAGCGAGGCGCGCTTATCCTACAGCATACGGTCCTGTTATGTGTTCAATAGCCGAGTGAGTATGTAGACCTGCAGCTATGCGCTATTTTCAGAACGGATAAACTGGTGAAAAGACGGATAATATCATAAACGGCCCATCACCTTGCCGTCAAGTTACAGCGCACTGCTGCGGCAAAGACTCGCCATCCAGACCACTAGATATGCACACATTGGACGCCAGGAGCGGGCGCTGAGATCGTAGCCCGGCAAGAACAGTAGAGGTCTGAGATTGCTCTGGGAGAGAATCGAAAGGCATTCGCCATGTCACGTGGAATTACTCAGCCACAATGATGGCGCATCACGGCGCGTTTGATTGCCCGAACTCGAATCGAACGAGCGACTTCCGTGGAAATGACAATAAGCACAGCAAGCATGCATTGCAGAGGTGGATTTACCGAGCCTTTGTTATTGTCTTCCTTTTCTGTATAGATATGTCTATAATTATAACATGCGAGTTCACGAGCACAATTTTGTTATAGCATCTGTCTACGAGAGACTAGTCTATAATGTCCCCATGTGAGGTTGTTAGTTAGGGCAGAAAGTGCTTTTTTTGACAGAAACTGGTTTGCGCTGATGATACACGCAGGCTAATTCAGTCGGCGTAAGATCTCACTAGTACATTTACTGGACCGCCTTCTTCGTAGAGTTGGATTATCATTCCTGTCAGATTTGGTCAAAAAAATCTGAGGCCCCACCCCCAATCGAACGGGTGACTTCCGCCGCACAAACAAAGATGAGCATTGGTGCATTGCAGAGGTGGATCCATCCACCGAGCCGTTCTTGTATTGTGCTTCGCTCCTTTTTCAAATGTAATGTACGTGTAGGGTTCTCAGTTGAGGCAGTGAGGAAGCAAATGACCTTGGGTGATTTTGCAAACAACCGAAAATGTTATACTGCACGTTCAATCCCTTGGAGCGTTCAAAGCGTGTAAACGTTCTAAGTTACTCACGCCAATGATACATGTAGCTGCTCCGGCGTACTTTACCTCCAAAAAAGATCAAACTCGTTTTGACGTGGCTAATCGACCTGAATCGAACGGGGAGTTCTACCGTGATGACTTCTCGTATGGCGATATAATGGAGATCCCGAACGACAAGTTACAGGGTCTGCTACAAGCTGTGATTGACAAAGATGTTTTCCCCCCAAAATGGTTGGCGGCGCTGGTGGCGGGAATTCTCAAAGGGAGGAAGGACCCGACGAAGTCTGCCAGCTACCGCTTAGTCGTATTGGAGTGCTGCCTCCTGAAATTCTTGACTCTACTCATTGATCGGCGTGTTAAGGAGTACGCCACAGAGGCGAACCTGATCCCGGAAACCCAAAATGGATTCAGGGCTACGTACCGCACTAATAACAACCCCTTGCTGTTGCGCATGATGTCCGATCGAGCCGCTGCAGAGAGAAGATTATGTATGTTGCAGTGGTCGACCTCAAAAACGCGTTTCCCGCAGTGAACCGTAATGTCCTATTTCTGACACTGAACTCCATGGGGGTTGCGGGGAACTTGATTGACATGATCATGCTGCTGTACGACAAGTTAGAGTACATGGTCCGGGTCAACAACGAACTCTCAAAGAGCTTCTTCTCGTTCCTAGGAGTATTAACCTGGGGACTCTGGCTCACCTGAATTTTGGAATCTGCTTCTCGCAAGCTTCAAATTGTACCCTTTACCTGGAGACGTGACTCTGAACCGAAAAGGCTGTCCCCAATTAGAGCATGCCGATGACCTGATGATCATGTCCAACTCCGGCCATGGATTCCAGGCCAAGTTAAATGGAACCGGCACTCACATGGGAAATATTGGTTGTGAGATTCAGACAACCCAAATGCCTCTGGGGTTCAGTAGGGATTTAACCGAGCACTATACAGGAGTTCTACCTTGATGGGAAGGTCTTGAAGGAGGTGGCAATGTTTCAGTATGTGGGTATCTGACACGATCTCAATGCAAAGGACATGTATGCAGAGCATCATCGCGTGTACCTGGGAAAAGCCGAGCAGATGGCCAATGCCTGTATAGCTGTAAATCACATGGTTGGCAGGCTGTCAATCTAGGATGCTTGCACCTTTATATGGCTCATGTTGATCCATACCTCATATTGGCTGCAGATATATGCCCAGACATTGTGAAAAGCTGGAGGATTGAGCGGGAAGCGGTTCAGCTTCACTATCTGCGACGTATGTTGGGACTTACCGAACGGAGTGTGACTGCGGTGTTATTCTCAGAAACTGGAGCCTATCTCGTATCGCCAAGCCATCTTGCTGCTGAAGAATCACAGACACTTGGCCGACCTAGGCGAGGACCATCTGGTTAAAAACGGGCTACTGGACTCCCTGGAACTGGCACGACAGTCCAAAATGTTGTGGGTGAACAACATTGTCATAGTGTTGTCACAGCTCCCAATTCCAGTTTATTGGGATGTGAAGGCGCACTCTGCAATTCTTCCAAAGACAATAGATGGTTTGTTGGAAGGTGTGAAGCACTCAATGGAATCAATGATATACGCGGAGCTGACTGCATATTCATGGACCCGTGACCTGATGCCCTGATCGGTTGGTGATGGTTGATGGCAAATGGACACACAAAGTAATAGCATTCAGGTCGTATCTGCACGTTCGGAACCGCAAACACAGGATTGCATTGACACATGCCATACTGTTGGTCATGCACTGGCAATGGAGTGTATGCGGGTGTGCGGAATGGTATAAGGACCCAGTACCAAAAAAGTGCCGCCTCTGCCGATTCTGCAAAGATCATCTTGAGGATGCAATTCATGTGATGTTCGTCTGCAAGCATGTCCCAGTCGTGGCAATCAGAACTGTGTTTTTTTCAGAATTGTTTGCTGAACAGCCAGAGCTACGTGGACTCTATGATGACCCCGGCCTGCTCTTCAAGGATCTGTTGGTCAAGGAAAATATTATTGGACTCCTGGGAAAATTGGCGTACAAGAGTTTCGAAATTTTCTACAGTGAGCCAATGCTGGTCATCAACCCAGCAATATACACCCCCCTATAAGCGTGGAAAAGAGCTTTGGGCCAGCCATTTCACTGCTCTTTTTTCTTCTCTTTTTCTTACTTTATTTCTTCTTTTTATAACTACTCTTGCATGCGTGCCCAAAGAGACTGTTGAATCGACAGTTGCCGAGATGATCCTGGTTGCCGGGGAGTTCAAACTTGATTCCGAGGGATTGGAACTGGTTTCCCACGAGGTTATTAACCAGCAGCCTGCCTGCTTTTGTCCGAGCCAGGCCGGGGATATTATTGGTAGCTTAGGTTTTCCGCCCCCCTTTGGTAGTACGTGTGTTCTACATATTGATGTGTAACTCTTAGCCTACAAAAAGTTACGATGTCATATGTAGTAGACTGACTGTTCCAGTTGTGGGACCGCGTCAGTATAATCCACTTCCTCCTCCTCCTCTGTGACATGAACTCCAAGGGGCAGTCAGGATTCGAAATTTGTATATGACGTTGAAAAATGATTTAAGGGCCTGGACCTGACCCCCTCCCAAATCGGGAAGGAGTTTCTCACGGATCACGTGTTCTCGCCAAACTCCTCCGCGAAACCGTTCCAGCCTCTTCTGGCCCGCTATTTCAGCACTCCTGGCTATTCAGCACTCTCTGCTTACTCGACCACTCAAACCATCTTCTATTTTATTTTTCTTCATACAAAGCACAAGATGTAGTTACAATCAAGCTCAATGCTGTTTTGCGGTACAGCACAAGTCGCAGGCCCAGTTTTTTGGCAGCTTCTCTTTGAGACCGTCGGTGCATTCTCTGTGAAACTGCAATTCATTTGTCAGGTGGAGGCTAAATTTATAAGAGTTGATTGAACGAACCCAGCGCATCTCGCACCCTTTTTTCAAACACTCGGCGACTTTTGACATGTCACCCTTTTCCGCTTCCGTGATCAGTTTTCCACAACCGTCACAACCGCCGACATTCAGCAAGGCATGTTCCCAGCTTACTCCAACAACCATGTTTGTTCTATCATCGTAGTGCGCATGCCTTTCAGTCGCAATCTCATCCAGCATCAGAACCATGTGAAGTTTGAACAATGCGAGGTTTGTTGTCTGTCGGCTCGGGACAGGCATCGAAGCAAGCATTAATATTCTGCTCTATTTCCGCGACCTTCGGTTTCTCTGCACACGGCAGTAGTGGCCGGAGAACAGTGTTGTGTCGCGTGGTTGTAACACTTGGGAGCCCTAGCGCAATTTGGCTGATACGGTCTTCACTTGTTCGTGTACTCGAAATACATCGCTGTGACTGCCCTGTTATATTCATTCCTATCTAGTAGCGGCTTGGGTCAAGGGGAAAAAAAGCGTGGCTGTCAATGGCAATGGCTCGGACTCGAATCGAACGAGTGACTTCCGCGTAAACAAAGATGATCATCCACACATTACAGAGGTGAATCCATCCACCGGGCCGTTGTTATTATATTCATGCTCTGTATAAATCTGCGCTGAGCTTGTCGGCTGGGGCAAGCAAAGTTTTTGGTTCAGGTTTTCCTAACACCAGAAACTAGGTCGAGTCGGTGAGGCACGGACATTATTGCTATTTGCAAAATAGTTGGCGGTCACGCGGTTTGATCACAAAACGCCACTCGCAAACACCCAACTCATGAGCGCCATATCACGACAACCACTACTCGGATACCTGCAAACCCATATACCATTCGAATCGTCTCATCGAGCTCTAGAGCGCCCCAGCATCAGTTTCGTAAATAGACCACTTCATCGACTCCTTACACCAAGTGCCTCTTTTCCGTGTGCGCGAGCTCTGCCAAAGAACAAATGGGATATATATGTCATCTGTGGGTACTGGATGCATCTAATTGTTTAACTTGAGGGCGACCCACCCATTTGAGATAGTATGTGCTTACCAGCACATCTTATCACGCTTCCTGACATTTCAGCAGATCTATGTGCCAGTCTTTGGGCCAATTCTGACCGGTCTGGACTGTAACCGGGGCAACATTAGAGGAGACCTTCAGTAATGTTCCTTTATCCTCAGATTCACCCGGCACTCTGATTTTGCGGCTCGTATGAGCAGCACAATGTCTCGTAAAGTACCATATGAACACGACTTGTATTCCGCATGGGATGCTATCTATGGGTGCCCTTATACCTCACTCAAAGGAAGTCTGAATGTCGGACAAGTTTCCGACCACCAAGTGCCATATTTATGAGAAGAGCAGCCCCAAAATGAAGTCAATAAAATTTGCAACATCGTGTGCAGGATTGCGGATGCGTACCATCCCAAAGTGTATGGTGGCACCTCTCAGCCACCCCTAAGATTCATCTCGTCCACTTAGACTGCATATCTGCGCCGTCGTTTTGTCTCTGTGGCCTGCATGCGCGTAAAACATTCGGTGGAACTGAGTTGACGATGAAGCCACCAAATCGAAATCCTGATGCTGGGGGGCTCTAGAGCTCGATGAGACGATTCGAATGGTATATAGGTTTGCAGGTATCCGAGCGGTGGTTGTCGAGATATGGCTCTCCTGAATTGGGGTTCGTAATTCGTCGGTGTAAGATTTACATAACCGGTACATATACTCGATTTGGAGACCCCGTGAAGTACTCCGAAATGTATCGCTTTGTTTCATGATTTAATTTCCTGCCAGGTTTGGTCAAAATAAAAAGCGACGAACATGGACGGCTCGAACTCGAATCGAATGAGTGGCTTGCGCGGAAGTAGGTAAGCAAACGGTATGTTTTGCGGACCGGCTCCACCGAGCTGTTGTTATCCTGGGTGGGACAAAAGAAAGTGAACTTGTGTTGATACGGATGGCTGAGCCGAATCGAACTAAGTTTGAAATTACGGGCAAGGGACCCACGTGAGCAAAACCCGCACCGGGCCACTGGAAAGCTAGAAGCAGAGATTGGCGAGAGGCTGTAGCACCCCGTCTGGGTAATTTGGAATGTGTGCTCTGCTCTTCGAGTTTTTCCAACGCCAACAGAGATCACAGTGTGATGCATTTCATGCCTTAATACAACACGGCTTCTCACCGAATTCGGCTCCGTGCCACGGAAACTGGGGTGCTCGTGAGTCGGGCTTCCAGAGGACGATAGAACGCGTTGTTAATATCCATTCGGCGGAATAACTTGAATATTACGCATAAAGAAGAATAAGACTTGACAGAGGGAAGTTCGCAGAAGAACTGATTTAATTCAGTGCCGTACTACGATTTACATAAATACAAACGAGAGTACATAGCTATGAGTCCGTATGATGAAAAATCAGAATCTTACTACTTAATTATTAATGGAGACGAGTAAACATTACATGGAAACATTAAATATATAGAACACGGGGGATGAGTCTCTGGGCAAGACACCTGCATAGCCGCCGGCCCAGTGGCTACCGCGGTTTGCTATTCCAGCAAGGCATACACTAGGATCCCTGACAATCCCTTTGGAGGCTAGAGCCCGAAATTTCGGAAATCCTCGATTTTTGTCCGGACAGATTTCCTCGAGATCATGTTGTTTTTGTCCGGACAGGACCTAGCCCAGGCTTCCAAAAAGGGTAATTTTCCGCTCTCACGACCCGAAAAATGCCTAAATTTCCTCGCAAGTATATCCTTTCTACTCTTACAAGACGTGCCGGCGCTTCGCTCCGGCAATTTTGAAGATGGAAAAAAAGAAATATATTGGATGTACAGCATACGCACTAGAACACCGGCAGGAGTACATACTGCCTGCCAGAAAACAAAAGATAAAAAGTGAAGAGGTGCGCGTATTTTACCTACATTTAGGGAGGGTCAGAGAGATCAAAAGTGCACCGGCTTGAGCCAAGAACGAAGGTTTTCCTCCCAGCTCCGGCTCGCCTGCGACAAAACATGAGTTGAACTTAGATTGCGCGGATTTGCAGAAACAATACCGAGGTATATAAAAATATTCAGAAGATTGCAATAAGGGAGCGACCGAAGCAATGGCGAGGGTCCTTCCGGAAAATTCCAGGTTGAGGGAACGACGAAACGAGGACTGAGAGCCAAGCAGGAGAATGATCTTGAAGGGACAAATTTTGACACATCGTAGATTGCAAGTGGAGGTAACGACAGAACCGATAGTGAAAGCCAGGTAGACATCCAATAATGAATGCTCGGATATAATTCATCTGGAAATTTGCAGTTGGAGAAAAGATGGCTTAATAGCGAAAGTCAAGTAGCCGAGGACTCCTGAGTGCTTGAATATGGCAAGGGCAGAGGAGAGGTGCAAGGAGGGACCCAAATAACCATGGGAATGGGAGGAAAAAAGAAAAGAAAACCGGGAGAAAAATGGTGTAAGTGAGGGCGGGATATTATATATGTGCACCGGTGATCGTGGCCACGGTATGAAAAATCCAAGAAGAAAATGCTGCGGCATAGTGGGAAATGCTAACCCCATGAAAGTTTGGGCTGCGCCTCTATGCTTCAAAAGTCCCAATTCGTTCGGTCTTTGAGAGCTCGCAGTCGTTCCGCAGGCCGGAGCATCGGATATCGTGGGAGCAGGGAGAACAATTATGCACAAAAAAATATCTAGTGCTGTGGTAGAGATGGATGGGATGTCGCTGCAGCGATGTGTGCGCAGGCTGCAGGGACAGATGCCAGAGACAATACAGAACAAGAGATCTCTGTTGAGGGAGGAGAACAGAAGAAGTAGACGAAGATAGCAGTACAGCTAGGTAATCAAATAATGGAGAACACGCAGCGGAATCAATCAAAAGGCGCAGTGCGAAGTCGACCATGGGATTTAGGCAAATGGAGGTGTTCTTAATTCTTGCGCACTGCTTCGCCGCTTGTGAGTTGTGGTCGAGAGGAGACAGAATGGGGATAGACTAAAGGAGATAGGACAAACATATACTCACAAAACCTCGTCATTTCGTTAAAGAAACGGTAGATATGTAGAGTACACATGAGTTGAACTTGAATTTGAGCTCGAATGTGAAACCTTTCGCCTGGACATCGACCCAAACATCGACAAGATCCCAAGTTTTTGTCCGGACAGGTCCTAGGTTGTCTGGTCTCAAACCCCAGTTTTTGTTCGGTCAGAACCTAGGCTTTCGAGCCAAAATGTCAAATTTTTGTCCGACGCAGGCCCTAGGGTCCAAAGGTATTGTCAGGGGTCCTCATGACTCGGGTGACCTACTGGACCAATCAATGCTGGTGCCGGGATCCTCTCCATTTCAACGCAATGCTCCCCGGCATTTGATATGTTGTTGAACTCAAGGGGAAGTCGTGATTAAAATTTGTACGTGGGGAGGGGGGGGTCCCGGGGGAGACTGAAAAAAACTTTGGGATACTTTTGTTAGAAGATGTTGGAAACCCTCAAAACACCATTTGAACCATGCCAGAGGTTTCAGGAAGGGTTTGTACGATGCCCTAACCATCTTGAAGGTCAGTTTCCTAATATGGAATGCTGGATCATGCACGGCGCTGTAGATTTTGCCTTCTGTTGGCTCAACCACTTTCCCAGATGTTCAGGAAAACAGAATATGAGACTCACTATCATGGATATACAGTATCATTATTTTCCCCTGCCAATATACACCTAAGTTGTGATGATTTGGTGCCTAGTGCCAAAGTGGGGGTGATAGACCAGATAGCAGCACAGGAGTGTGAGGAAAAGCACACCAGAGGTGTACTAGATGGCCAGGAGGGTGTTACTACTCTGTAGGATAGCTATACTGCCCGTCATGCCCCACCTCCAGTGGTATACTGAGCTGTGGCTGTAATCGGAGGCGACGGCCTGGCGCTAGGGGGTGGGAAACTCCTTCCCTATATGGAAGGGGGGGGGGGGAGGGGGTCAACCGAGGGTCGAAAAAAACTTTTCGACCCTATGTACTTATTTCGAATCCCGAGTTCCCCTTGGTTGAACTCACAATGCAACATGACTGTAAGCACCTGATTATGTTGAGTCAACATTGTTGACACCGAGTTGGCTGTTGGTTCCCAATAGTTTGTCTGCTTGCCAGTAATACCGAAAGGAAAGAACAAGAACAATGAGGCGCGTAACACACTGGTTGATTAGTAATGTATATTCTAGGCCAAAGGCGTCAAATACAACCAGATATGACCCATCCAGCATGCTACCCCTGCCCCGAATGGTGCACGTAAGGACAGCTGGCCCCGCCGACTTGGAGAATCACAAACCAGCATGCAAGGGACGTCCTAAGGAGATTACTCAAGAAATTACGGACCCATTCGCGCGAAAGCAGCGCGCACCTCTTGTGTGTAGTTCAATTCTTCAAGTATGGGCAGCTCAGATGAGTCGGAGGCAACTCGAGCTACACCAAGGATAGACTCCGATAATGATTTGCTACTCTCCTTCCGACCACATACTGTAATATTACGACCAAGTGTTCACACCATGTCACCTGTCACCTGAAGTGTTCAGGTCGCCAATCATCAGAAAATTGCCATATAGAGTAGCTCGGCGAATGCCGAACGCAAAATTCACAGACTCAGTTGACTAGAATATCAAGCTCTACCTGCTACATGGACGACTCGAACTGCAGAAGGACAAACCACCGACACAGATAACTTTATAACTGCGGCATTACCTATCGCTCGTGAACACACAGCTGCATCGAGAGGCATTGACCTCTCTAATGCTTTCTCACCAGCTCGCCATCGAAGTACAGTGTTACGTAGATCATGCAAAGCAAACCCGCGATCGGAACGTCTCTGTAGGCTATGCAAATCGGATGTTGAAACCCCAGAACACGCGCTATTATCTTGCAAAATCGGTTGCACTGATTCCGCTACGCGGTGCATTGCTGGCTCCACTATTCCAAAATGCTCCCAACCTGCAACTTGAACCCGCCATGGTGTCACTCTCAAATACGTAGTTTCTGAAGACTATGATTGACTCCCGACCCAATATCACACTCGTTGAAAAATTTGCATACAACGCTGTCTTACGGCCTCGGAGCTCGGTACGAGGTCCTCTTTTTCCACTAATTGCTTCTCTGTATTTTCCCTTAGTTCTACCGCGGCGAGTTGAAAGATTGCAACCGTGAGCTTGGCTACGGGTTATGGAGGAGTCCAGGGACTGTAGTGTATTAGTGCCTGTACACTCTGTTACTTCCTGGGCCCTGGTGCTCCTAGGTGGGACCGTGCCGTGTAATCCTACCTACCTACCTACCCACAGAAACGAGACGGGTACATTGATTCATCAAGTCGGGGGTCCTAATTTGATCATGAAAGTGTAAGCTCATTGCTGGACGTCCGCAATATCATGCTGAGCGGCGTGGATGTGCTTGTATACATGTACTCTAACGCAACGCAGATTTGACGCAAATCAACGCTCAGAAGTTCGGTGGCGCAATAGTAAAAATCGGATTTCAGACGATTCCGGCTATCGCGGTAACAACAATTAAGGCAGACCAAGTACTACGAACGGGAAACCACCAAGTTGGAATTTGGGAACGATGACTCTGGACGACTGCGAGGGGAACTGGTCGGGTGCTCGTGCGGATAGCTCAGTTGGGGAAGACGTTAATTGCAAGCGTAGAGCCGCTGAAGGTCGCCTGGGGAGGTCCAGTACAATCTGTAATACTTGGAAATGTATGAGTACGACCATACGTGGGTGAAGAATTGAGCCCATACGGCAAGAGAGCGACCGAGTCCTGACCCTCGACAAAGACATTGCTTGCAGAAGAAAAATACAGAGGCTCCCGATGATAGGCAGGCTCAGGGGGTAGCATCCCGGGGCGAGAGGAACGAACGAAAGGAACGAGACCAATAGCAACGAAGGCAACGTCGACCGTCGTGCCCTTGGTCCAGATACGGTCCAGGGTCAGCGTTCGCCGTCGATATTAGTTAGAACGCAACTAGTTCGGAGGGGACAGGAGACGTGATAAAGCCCATGCATTTACAGCAGCGAAGCCGACGTCAGACAACTTTTCAGCTCTAATACCCGCCATCTTGATCCTAGGCGCCGCAGAAGACATGACCAAGAAGGTAAGAGCAGCGAAGAGGAGTTGAGAGAAATGCATAGATCGAAGCTTTTGGAGATTGGTGAAATCATATTCATGCCATTTTCATCTCAATTCTCTTGGGCTGTGCTACTTAAATTGAGCACTGCAGATCAACTGTTGTATCACATTGACTATGATTCAGACGATACAACCGTACTATCATATGCCTGGATCAGTATATACTGCCATGTTCGAGATAACAGGTAACCGATACTATCAACGTTCCCTAGACAGTGGTGGTAAAACATTGCACAATCCAGCATTGGGGTCAATGCTCCAGCTGAAAACGCCGCCCGCAGTGCCGCTACCCCCCTGTATTGTGGCCATTAAGTAATGAGGAAGAGGACACGGAGTCGAAAGCGTACGCACCCTTGGGCAGTTTTCAGTGATATTACGGAGAATATTTTCACAATTGACGACGTTAGGGGAACCAGCAGGGCTGCTGACCGGCCCCGAGTAGAACGCAGTGAGGGAGCCTGTACAGAAAACATCAGAATATCGAGGCAGGAATACAAGGGGAACTCGACTCGCATTTGGAAGGCGCGCTAACATCGAGATTGTAGCATCTTTCACCACTTTCACTTGAGCTGAACTGGATAGAGATCGTCAAAATATGCTCAAGATTGAGTGGAGGAGGACACAGAATACCGTCATCAGATTCATCTGCGTGCAGAAACTGGTGATGAAGCTCCACAGTCACCTAATACCCCTCCGGAATTGCAGGAAAGTGTGACGCTTTGACCGCCGATTGTGGACGCAGAGATCACAAGCAAGCGAGGAGAGTCTAATGAATGAGTACATGTGAGGAGAAGGATTGACGGTTACAAGGCGAGGGGTATAAGACTTACAAGGTGCTTTCCGAACATCTTGATTTAAAATAACACGAACTAGGTGTTAGTCGTGAAGACGTGCTGGGTAGGCCGCTTTTATAGGACGAGGCTGGATACCTGAAGACCTACCATTGTATTTGGACACATGGAATGCAGGACTTGAATTCAGTTGAATGTCCGACAGCATGCATCTTGCCACCTTTTGTATTGAGTCTTACTATCAAGAACAAAGCAATTGCAGACAATCACATCCCGGTGAATGCGGGGAAAGGAAGCTGCTTATGTTTAGTGTCATGTAGAACGGACGTGAACTAGACGAAATTTGAGGAGCTTACTGGGAATTGGGGGTCAGACTTTTCTGTTGGGATGAATGAGGAAAGCGTAGTAAGTTGGTTCATGGTTGAACTGGGTTCGACAGGCCGCGCAAGACCGTAGACTGAGACTCCGCTACCGCCTGACCGATGACTTAGTTCCGGTCTAGACAGACATGCGGAATTCACTGTCGCCGCTGTATCAATGCATTTTGACTGTTCCTCGAGCCGAGCCTGGACCCCATTAGCTGAACTTTGGCGTGGTCTGCGCGAGGTGGGTCCGGGGGCCTCGCCTAGGCCGAACCTAGAATCTGCCGAGCTCCAGACCGACCTCGCGCGGACCTCGCCAAAGCTCGGCTACCGTGCGTCCAGAACCTGTCAAAATGCCAGTGTATGTGGATTCCAGATATCCAGATTCATTGCTTATGACCTTCGCTTGGACCTCACACACCGCAAATAGCCAGATTTCCAGCAACCGAAAGTTGGTTTGAACCGAGAAATCAGCTTAGATTTCCGGCAGGGTGAAATCAGAGCGGAAAACGCCACGGATCTGGGCTGCCGAGGTTTTCCTATTGGCCGGGAGATGCCGAACCAATGGGAGAAATCTCGGTGGACGGGATAAGCTGATTTCACCCTGCCGGGAATCCAACCCTTTTCTCCAGCTGTTCAAACCAACTTCCGGCCCCGGCCCGGAAATTTGGTTAATTGCGGTGTGAGGCCTTCTACACGGGCGGCGCGCCCTATGTCAAGTTTATTCTCCGTTAGTGTCGGGTTCCCATACTTCATACGGCCGAGTATATGTGCTCTTCCAATTCTGACATTCTTACCTGAATATTTGACAACCGGAACGAAGCTTTGCGCGGCCTGAAAATTCTAGCCGATGACAGGCAAGCTAGAACCACAGTAGCCGTCGGTGCCGGACCTGCTTCAAAATTCCGCGCATCAGATGTTTCATTCGATTACCATAGTCGACTTCCCAAATTTTTCCACACATCTCGCTCTCAGGTGTGTGCGTCCCTTTATAAAATGACAATAAGCAGAAATAAAGAGTTGTTCTAAACGATTATTTTTCGAGGTCCACGATCACTCCAGCTTCTGCACTGACTCGACTCGACTGCTATGACATGCCGCTATGACATGCTCTAACGGCATGACCGAGCACACCGTCTTGATACAAGGGCAACCTGGAGCAAAGACGTACTTTGGCTTCACGATTATGATTACGAACAACACCACTGTACAATTTCGTTCAAATCGGCAGTCACGCGTCACACACACCCCTGTCGATCACGAACTTTGGTCGATGTCACGCATCACTCGGGCCTCTGTCGAACCTCCAAGTGGTTACACAGGCCCCAAATTGCCTAATAAAAAAAAAAAAAAAAGAGAAAAAAGGGAAAATTTCCGGTTCAAATGCCGAAATTTTCGAGGTGTCACGCAAAAAAAATCGGCGGCTGCCGAAATGTCGAATAGGTAAAATGGTCACGCGTCACACCCCCTGTCGATTTGAACGAAATTGTACAGCATGTCGAACACGAGGAAGCGTATCTATTTCCGATGATATATCATTTCCCCACTATGGCCTGTCGAGTTCCCGGCAAACAGCGCGACGTAGACGGAGCGCTAGATGGAGCACTTACAATGCACCAACCAATCCAGTTGTCGTCTGACCGCAATAGCATTGACACCTGTCCATATGAAAGAGAATGGACACCGCGTGGAGTCTAGAGTCCAGACAGACCGGATCTCAAATATTTGAAAGTGTTCAGGTGCATGTCGACAGGTAGAGATATGCCCTCCACGAGCCCAGGGCTAGAAAGCCACCCACGTTGAGGTGATTCTCACAAATGAACTCGCCGCTCAAACTTCACTGGTGCTTTACAATGCAATAACCAATCCAACAGCGCGATGTAGACGGAGCGACGTGTGGAGCATTTTCAAAGCAACAACCAATCCAGATGTCGTTCGAACCATGGCATGGGTCTTGAATAAATTGTAGCACTCACATCAACTCGCACTTTTTGGCCTTCGCGGGTCCTCCAATACAACATCATGGTTGGTCCCCTCTTGCATTACGGAAAAAAACCGCCAACGCCCAGTTGCCAAATCCTCAAATAGAATGGCCTCTATATAGAAGAGAATACTGGGCTTTGACACCGACGATGACCGATCTGCCTGGGCCGTGACAGAGAAGAAATAATTTGAAGCTCGTATGTGAATATGCATCCAGTCGCCCTACATGTTCGGATCCCTTGGGTTTTTAGTTTTTTAGTCGCCAATTTCGAGGTTCTCGAATGCTAGTTAACTTGGTCGTCCCAGTCGCGCATCTCGAATTAAAGGTGGAAGCATTGGATCGGGTTCGATGTTCGTTCAAAGAACTTGAGCTTGAATGCTGTTTCAATGCACGAGTGGCCCACAATTTTGGCGAAGACACGGAGGAGGGTCGCAGGAACTCGGGGCGGAAACTCAACGGAAACTCCCGTTCGGAGGCTCGGCAGGTCCCGGCCGGGAAAGCCAGCCAATGCAATCCCACCCAAATCCCACCCGCAATTTTCTCTCTGTGGAACATAAATAGTAACCCTCTCGATAAAACAATCGTCGCAAGCCAGACGACGACGAATAGCTCTAAGACGAGTACAGTGAGCTAGCCGAGACATAACCCTTAGCCGACAGCTAGCCAGAGCTCGTAAAACCGTCAGCGCTACAGTAAGTAGTGCTGGCCAAAAATACGATACGGAAAAATATATTTTGAATATATTCAAATATATATGAATACGATACGACCCCGGGGTGATCATCTGAATATGAATACGGAGTGAATATGAATACGATACGATATGAATATAATACGATACGGGGCCGGGCGTATTCAGATATATTTGAATACAGTGACCCACCTGAAGTTCCGATCTCGGCCATCAGAAACCATCATCTTTCACTCTCGGGAATCTCGCTGAGCCTCGCCAATCTTTCAATCTTTCGCCAAGGCTTCCCGGCATCAGGCTGCTGCATAGTAGCGGACTCTGGATTGCATCAAAACCGGGGCGTTTCTCACAGGACACCGGAACACTTTCCATGGACATATCGGAGATGTCCCCGACCTCCCTACAAGAAGATTTGGACAAGTTTCTCGCGGCCATAAATAGTCTCCCTGCTTCTTGTCTCACTGGCCGACGGGATGGTCCTCCTCGCGAAGTATCTCTCCCCGGGCTTAACCAAGGATGGGGGGAACGGGGTTGATCTCTATTTCGGGTAACATCTCTCCTGTAACAACCGGATTTCGATGATCCCCTGGGTTGGTGGAAAGTGAGTTTCGCTTTTTTTTTGCCTCGAATACGGTGCTCAATTTTATTGAAGCAAAATCAGGGCACTTTGAAATACATGGCACGTGCTGCGCAGGATATTCTTGCAATTCCTGGCGTAAGCATTTCCGTTGAGCATCTTTTTCGAGTGTGAAGCACACGCTATCGGATGCTCGGTCATCCATGACTGCGGAGACGGCGTCCGTGGATATTGTTACCAAGGAATGGTTGAAGTCGGGGCTTGGCCAGGGCGTAAACTACATGGATTTCATCAAGATTCACGACGACTAAATATATTTAGATATATTCAAAATATATTCATATTCAACCTTGTGAATATGAATACAATACAATAAAAATATGATACGGGCCCGGAGCACTGAATACGATATGAATATGAATACGATACACCATTTGGCGTATTGTATTCATATTTGGGCCAGCACTAACAGTAAGTGGGCCTTGGATGCAGTGATACACAACGGGATTTTCAGGATAATTGCTTAGATTTAATATATGTGGCGAGTTTCTGAAGCCTGAGGTTAGGAGGAAGGCCTGCGACTCAACTGCGACTGCAAAGATGACACTCCGGCTCAGAATGTTGATGGCGGAACTTGACAAAAGAACGGCCATCTCCAAACACAGCCTCGAGTTAAACTGATGGCATCATCACGTCCGTGGTCGACTCCTTCTCTTTCAAACGACCATGTCGGCCAACCAACCAGTAGACAGGAATGCCGGAAAGAGGAAACGACAACGCGCTTGCGACAGGTGTAGAAGAAAGAAACGTGAGTATTGCGTTCAATACGGGCTTGCGATTATAATCGACCAATCTTAGGGCGCTGTATGTCCCCTTGAATCTCGTCGCATTCGTCTGTCTAAAGAGAAATACAGGCGATGGAGGAGAAATATGTGACCACTGTGCGAAAGTGAATCTTGTCTGCACATATGTGGAACCAGCCACGGTATCTTTCTTCGTACAGCCCGCGTGGCCAATCCTCATCGTTTCCTTCAGGCGAAGTATTTGGGGGCATATCGACAACCCATCCGAATTTTTGGACGAATCGGTCACTGCCTATGTGGAATCTTTGACGGTTCAGCTTGAGACAGCGCAAACATCTCTTAAACGGCTGGAGGCACGCCGTGCCGATCCGCCGATATATGCGCGGGCAGTAAGAAACCTGGTCACACCCTTCACTCCTCCTCACCCTGACGATTCCGGATTCATCGATCTCGCGGGACAGTTTTGGCGCTCTTTCTTCCTCGACGGTGCACCTCCAGACCCTGGCTTCCAGGGAACTCCAGTGCAGCCATGCTCGTTAAGGCCGCCGTAGACGTCAAAACCGGCGGGGAACATCTGGAGTCTCACCGACGTCATCGATGCCGCTGCACCGAGGCCCTGGGTTTTGAAATCGGTACGCACGTTGTTCTACACGATGAATCAGAATTTGATACGTCGATGGAGTGGGAAGCCTACGCCCCGACCCCGCCGCATAACTTCGCCTTCCCCGATGATCATCTCATGGCGTTGCTTGTTCCGCTGTATTTTTCGAATGTCAATACCTTTGTCCCGATGTTGCAAACGTCCCATGTTTGAAGAATGCCTTCAACGTGGGCTTCACATGCACGATACAGGCTTTGGGACCATCTTACTGCTCGTCTGTGCCCTTGGCTCACTTTATCTGACGGACACTGGCATATCGAAAGGCGACCCGCGAAATACTGGCGTGGAAATGGTTACAATCAAATTGAACTGTGCGGGCCACCTTCTCTGTCAACAACCCACGCTGCGCGATATTCAGGCTTATGGCGTGAGTATTCTTCTTCCGCGAAATCTTCGGTCCCGATAGTTGATACGTATATCTCCAGCTCGCCGCCCATTTTCTGACTTGTACTTCCAACCCGCGCTTTGCATGGGCAATTGTTGGATTCGGCATCCGCCTCGCACAAGATGTTGGCTCCCATCGGCGCAAGGCGAGAGAACCGACCATCACTGCCCACGAGGAGCTTGAGAAGCGCGCATTCTGGGAAGTGACAATGTCGTCTTGCTTGCAATGGTAGTTAATTAACTGTCCCCCGCAGGACCCTGTTCTTTTTTGATGTTCAGCTGAGGCGGCGCTCTGGGGACGAGCCGCAGTCCTAGATCCGGTCGAGTACGTATACGTTTCCAGCGTCCGTAAGTCCTGTCCAACTGACGAAGGTCTCTCGTTCTCGTGCAGCATGACTCTTACCTTGCCCTGCGATTGCGACGATGAATTCTGGCAGCTCTCTCCGGCGGGCCCAGGGTTCCAACCTCCCGGCACGGCGCCCGTCACGGCTTTTTCATTTCGCTGATCAATTTGTACCGCATCGTGCATTTCACGTTGCGAATTCTCGTATGCAAATCCTTTCTTATCCTTGTCCTGCCCCTCGTATGCGGCTGGGCACATCTGACGTCCATTTCTCCTAGTACCGCGTCCAGATGTCCTACTTCCAATCGAGGTTACTACTCCGTGTCCTCTCAGCCGTTGCCCGCCGAACTGGACACCGCGCTAAACCAGTGGTTCAGCAATATCCCGCCACACCGTGCGTCGCTGTTGTCTCTTTTCCACTGTTTTCCGAATGAAGCGTAGTTATCTGGGACCCCGATCGTCCCGTCTCCCTCTTCTTCGACCAATCCGCGGCCCTCCACTGCTTCTATTATTACACCCGCATCCTCATCCATCGAGCGTTCATCCCGGAGCTGTACGCCATGACCCCACCAGTGAGCCTGGGTTGCTCTGAATCCCTTTCGATACCTCAAGTTTATTGCATTTCCAGAATCCTCTTTGCACTCAATATCTGCACCGAGGCTGCGCGAGAGTGCATTCAAGTCGCGGACGTCCACCGGCGAAGACAACCTAACGGCAATCCCTTACCGTTCAGTCAGGTAGGCATTGACTGCAGACCGAATGGCTGTTGGCTCAACCTGTTATATCTAAGAGCCCAATCTTTACTGCGGCCATGATGCTGATTAATCGCTGAACGGATTCACGCTGCTCATCCGGAATCGAGTGACACCACTGACGATCTCGCCCTCGTCTACACATCTATTAGCATCCTGCGAGCTCAACAGGAACGGTTAGTCCGCCACGCAACGGCTCTTCTCCTAACCACCATGTTTAAACATCCATCCGCAGGTGGCCGTCGTCTGAATACTTCATGTACGTGTCATTGTTCGATGTCTCCGTGTGAACTTCATTGGTGGTGTGCACAGAACCGTACTCGAGGCGACTCGTTTCCAGTGACGACGATTCACTTCCTGACCTCCACGATCTCGGTCCTGCAACGCATCCCGACACCGGGACGCATACCACAGCGATGCGCGAGCCCGCGGAGCGCGTGGCTATCCCTATTTTCCCCGCATTTGTAGGCGACGAGGAGATTCTCCCTGGTCGCGTCCGTCGGCCGCTTGTCATTTGATGCTGCGCCCGCTTTCTGCTCCTTCCTAAATAATTGTTCTCCAATCAACGGCTTACAGGACCCCGTCTTTTCCCGTGCCTGTTCCATGTTTTCCTCGCGGCCCCAGCACTGCAGTGGGCCACTTCAGAGGCCAGGTCTCAACCGCAACGTTACTCATCTATGGGATTTCCAGTGCATACATGCAACCTGTGGCGCTCCATCAAGTTCTGCCTCGTAAACGTCGCTGGCCGTCGGAGTTCCTTGATTTCTTGTTCCGTGGTGCTCAGAGGTTACCTGAGCGGCCTTGATTCATAGGCGTGGGATGCGTGCGTCCGATAATATATTTTGCACTGGACACAGGTCCCAGAAGATCTCGAAAACTATCATCATCCTCGCGCTGAGCTTCCTAATATTCAGGACATTGAAAGAAAAAATATTCATACACATACTTCTCTCGATCATATAAAATTCTTCGGATAGTTATGGGCTCGCTTCAGCCAATTCGTACGGGAACCGACCGGACAACCGTGGCTCACCGGCATGTCCTGGTTCAAATCGCGTCGTCCGCAAGAGCGTAACGAGCAGAAGGCTCTTGCATACCGTGATATTTCGTTAAGCACTTGAAAAAATTCTATCTCGTATGCGGATGTGTTAAACCGATGCGACGGCTCTGTAGACGTTCCGACTCCAGATAGAGGTGAAGCCTTAGTGAAGCGAGGCAGGGGGAAACGTATAACCTGTCTGCAACGCATCGACAGATAGACACAACCGAGATGAAGAATCAAGGGGGTGCCGGGCCGTGAATGCCGGACCAGACCCTGGGTGGTTGGTTGGTCGGCCAGGTCAAAATTTTAATTTTCCGGGAGGAACTTTTTTCAGGTCGGAAACACATTATAATTCCTTCTGGGGCATCTGGTAAGGTATCTACATGGTCTGCACATCTTTACTGCAGTCTCCCCGTGATTTTCTGCATTTGGTCAACGACCAAGCCCAAATACTTCGACAGCGGCTCTCGAGGCATGCATTTGCGGAGATTTCCGCGGGAGCTCCGCAGCCCCTAACGATGAGTTTGCGACGAGTCTGAATGTGCGAAGCAAAAATGAAAGCTGCAAAACAAAATGGGTAAGCCTGCGCAACCAGGGAATTTAAATTTGGGCTCGAGCTCACTCTGGATACATAGTACTTATGGTTGTATGACTGGTACCCAGCGTCGGTGAAGTAGGACAACAGCCAGCCTAATTTTTGTGCCCATGTCTCTTGAAAACATGGTTTCCTGTTCAAGTCTGATGCCGCTGCACCAAGGGAAGCATGGTCTTTGATTTGATGTGGGTTCTGAGGCAGCCGGTTGTCGGTGGTTCTGTTGGGTCTTCGAAGCGGCGCTTGAAAGCTGACAGCGTGTGCCATCATTTCCTGATATGGACGATGACGTGGGTGGTTGGTTCAACGAAATCTGAGAAAAATCAAAAACCGACGTATGTTCCTTCATTCACAAAAAAGTATCCCCTTATAAAGAATACAGTAGGAGAATTTCCAAGAAGAGCTCCGAACAAACCCGATGGCGGCGATTACCGCCTCATGGATAAGTGATGGCGCAGTCTCTGCCTCCATCCGATAATTTCTGCATATCATAATAAAACCCATAAAATACGGAGCATCCGATTCATTTCATTCGGTTGTTTTCACCAAATTATTGTCTTCCTTTTTGGGCATTCGGTGACTCGCCATCGCAACAATTCGGAATGCTTTGGATGGTGGTGTCCCCGTCTTCTCTTCCTTACTTTCTACGACTGTAGCAGCGTTACAGTACGAGCGAGTCGTGTTTTTCTTTGTCCTGCTTCTCCGCAACTTGCGAATAAAAATTTTGCATATATCACTGGTTGGAAATTTCAATTTTTCTGCTGAATTCTCAGCGAAAAATCTTGTTTGTTTTCCATCAATTTTCTGCCAGAAACTAGGTAGAAAACCCAAAACATTTTCACCACTTTTCCGGTTTGAGGTGAAAAACTCAAAAGAAAATTGAAAAGGGGTGAAAAAGCTTTGAAAATTATTCACCATTTTTTCAGTGAAAAATGTCTGAAAAACAAATGACATTTTTCACTGTAAATTGTGCTAGAAAAATTGAATCTGCCAACCAGTGTATGCACCATTGATACTGAGGCGCGTCTTTGCTTTCAGTTCTTCACAGCGATTATGGACATCGCACATTCGGCGTTGTTTCGCCGTACTTGCGCGTTGGCATAGATCTAGAGAACGGGGGGGGGGGGGGGGGGTCGTTTCGTCATTGATCGGTTTCAGTCTCAATTCCATCCGTTCCCCTAAGTACGTATGGTGAAGTAGCTGAACATATGCATTTTATTGTGCAATTGCCCTCGCTGTAGCCGTCTGAATTATTCTGGGATGTTTCTGACGCTCTCGGCCCTCAGGCTGGCGGCCCAAACGCGGGGATTTGCTGCCAAGCGCAAAGGAATGCACCGAGGCGGGTAATTCGGAAACCCGGGGATTCGGGAATGCCCAGGAAGCCGTATGGTTGGATCTACGGCCAAGTCTCGACAAAGTGGAATGTGTTGAAATGTGCTCCACAGGCTGGTGACTGTGCAGCCACAATTTGATACGCACGGTATTCCATTCCCCGCGACGGATTTTCATGGGGCTGTACCGCCTTTTACTGCCCAAGTGTGATTGCAAGTTCGATGATCCAATCAATCAATCAACGAAGAGGCAGCGCAAAAGGCGGTGCCGATGGGCCATCAGCGTGCAGCGCAAACACGGCACAACTTGCTTTCACGGCTTCGCAAAACATCCATCCAACGGGTCGATAGGACGTCCCGGTTCTCCGCTAATTGCATGTATCTGGTTCGAATAGTTTCAGATCTCTTTCCCCATTGTTTTCGTTTCCTTTCCCAGTCGCCAATGGTTAATAAATCTGTGCGCTCTTTCCGCGGGCTCGATTTTTCGCGCCGTCCCTCTGTATAATAGTTCTTCGCAGAAACTCGCTCGGTGGGCGCCCTCGCTGTTCTTTGGTTGTTTCAAATGTAACGTGTGCTATACTCCCGAACACAACATACGGAATCCGCAGGACGTGAGCGATTCCCTCTCTTCTTACTTTATGACACAGGACCGTCGGGCATGGGGATCGTGTTCCACGCTAAGCCCTCCCTCGCCCAGACCCTCGCGTCGCGTCTTGCAACCTGGACATCCATTCTTCGCATTGCGGGGTCGGTAGGAATCTGGGCAGCGCCCATTCGTTATAACTCTCACGGCGCGTATCTGTGCAGACGGGGTTCGACTCCCCCAGGACCCGTGCTCCGCCGTCCCAGACCCGCTTTTTTCCCCTTGCATTGTTTCCCGATGGCAGTTGAATGTACTTGTACTGTACGCGGCGGTGCTCCGTCCTCGCAGCCACAGCCCAACGAACGCCATCCGGGGAGTGTATTATACATATCCTGCCCTTCACTGTCACCGTCGCTCTATAACAATTTAACATATGCGCACAGTCGACACCCCAACCAATCCAATCTTCTGTGAAAGGGTCTGTGGGACGCCGCGCGAGACCTATACGCTTGGTTGCATCCAAGCCTTGTCCGCGCGGCGGGGGTTTGAATCCCCGAGACCCATGATGCTCGTCTTTCGTTCCTTTTCGTTTTAACTTGGGGCGGGCGTGGGCCGAAGCGAACCAATGTATTCAGTCTGCATCACTCCTTGGAGACACCGATTGGCTTCAGTACATCCTTCTCGTAACAACGCGCCTGAACAACCACACAAAGGGTCTGTAGGCCGCCGCGCGGGTGGCTGTGACTTCGTGGGTTTTGACATCTGTTCGCGCGGTGGGGGTTCGAATCCCTCGCGACCCATGGTGCTCGTCTTTTGACTTCTTTTCTTCTCCACTTGGATGGGTGTGCCAAATTGGATCGCTTCAGATTCGTTTTACGGTGGACTTCAAACAACGGGGGGAGTAAGACGATCGAGGGCTAAGAGTGGGTGTGTTCAGTCAGTCTGCATCATCATCCTCGGACACTGATTAGCTATATTTACACTCGTCTAGGTAAACGAGTTGAGTCCCCCCTTCAAGGGGCCTGCATATACTTGTTTCATTCCACAATTTCGTAAATCGTATGTTGCCACGAATTGGGAAGCTCAGACCAACACACTCAACCAACAATCACCAACCCTTCATTCAGGGCGTGTACCGGAATCCTGTCAACTCGTCATGAAGGAGACAAAGAAGATAGAGGAAGCACTTACCCCCTCGCCAAATCATACTTCCCCACTTCCTCTGCGTCTCCTCCATGTGCTCCGGCATTCCCAGCTCATTCTTATCGCGGCATGCATTCTCATAACGGTAGTACGCAGTCATGAAGAGCGTGAGATGACCCGAGGGCGGAGAACGCAATGTTCGTAGACGTGCCCTGTGTGTGATGAGTGCATGTGAGCACGAGTCAGCTACGCGAAACAAACACACCTTAACAAACTTCGGCCCTTCTCGCTCGGGAACAAGAATGCTGCCAGAACGGAGAGGCACTGCCCAACGGCGTTCAGCATCCCAAGCGAGGCGGCGCGCTGGGATTGGGAGGCGGTGTTGCCGGTTTGCCACGATATTATTAGAGGAATGTTCGCATCTATCCAAAAACAAATACGCCACTGTCAGTCACTCAAAATAGATACGAGAAGAGAAATGTAATATGAGGGGAGGAAAAAACAATACGAGAGGGAAGGGGAGAGAAATGGTGGGTGGAGGCAATAGAGAACAGAACACAACTCACAGCCCGCCGTAACAATACAAATACACCCGAAATACCTCGCATGTAGATCGCTATAAGTGGGTGCCACCGCGGGGACAGCGAGGAGGATAGCCCATCCCACAATGGCGATGCCGAACACGATAGCGACGGGAATGCCGCGGGTTTGGCGGGCGTCGGAGTAGGTTGACATAAGGAGCATGAAGACGAGGGCGACGACGTAGGGCGGGACGGTGAATAGCTGCGCATTAGCATCAGAGTACCCGAGGCCTTTGACGATGGTGGGGAGGAATCCTGTCACGGAGCCGAGGCACTGTTGCGGACATTGAGTCATCGCTGGACAGAATACACGGAGAGAGAAAGGGACGCGCACCAGATTCATACACGAATAGATCACCGAGACCACGTATGTCTTCCAATCTAGTAGCGCCCTCTTCACAGCCTTCCAATCCACGCCGGTGTCCCTCGCCCAGCCCTAGACCCTTCCCCACGTGGCGGGTATTAAGCCGCGTGAGTGCAAGGGTGCGCTCGTCTTCGGAGAGGTAGGACGAAGTTTGGGGGCGCGAGGGAAGGCAGAAGAATACGATGAAGGCGAGGGACGAAAGAGGGGATACCTTCGATGAGGAAGAGGATACGCCATTGAGTCATGCGGGGGTGAGTAATGGAGGAGACGCCGTAAGAGAAGGCCCCCGAATCTGCTTGCCGTGATAAGGACGGGAAACGGAATAAATTTAGAGGAAAGGGACGCACGCTCCAGCAACGCTCCCCGCGCTGATGAACAGCCCAATTCGCTTCGACAGCTCGTCAGGGAGGTACCAATACGTGAGATACAGCCCCATCGACTGCCCGAACAGCGACTCGCCCACGCCGACGAAGAGGCGGCTGACGTAGAGCGCGGCGGGGGAGAAGGTTGCAGCTTGGCAGGTTGCGGCGATGGACCAGATGAGGCGCCGATAGAGATGGCGGTGGACGGGAGTATCGCTTTTGCAAGGAGCGTGCCGGGGACGGATAGCAGAATGTAGGTTACTGGGGATGTGATGTGAGGAACGGGAAAAACAAAGACGACACAACGCACTGTAAAAGCAGGACAAGGCAAGGCTGTAGTTCGTGTCGGATCTCTGAGCACAGTAGCCTGGAGACCTTGAAGACGGGCACTGGAGGAATGTGAGTTTTTTTATCGAGGACACGACACTGAGCACGCGACTGACTTTCCCAGATTCCCGCGGTCCAGATACGCGCTCAAGTAAAGCAATACAGCAAGAGGAAGGATCACAATATCTGTATCAGCGCTGCGTCAGTATGTAGTTTGCGAGGCGAAAAAGCACCAGTACGCACCAAGCTTGAAAAGAAGACGCCTCTCCGCCCTGCTAGTTTCGATCTTGTGGTCGAGGCCGGTCGTACTTGCGGCATACGAAGTCGAACCCTTCTCCGCATCCGTGCCAGTGGTGTTGGTCTCCGTTTGTGGATGGGTTGACCCTCCGAGTTGTCACTGACGTTCTCAAAGCGCGCTCCTTCCCGGTTTTTCGCGTCCATATCTGAGCTCAGGATGTGGACTACACGCTGAAGTGGGGAGGGGGGGGGAGCAGAGGAAGCGCTGCACTTTGGATATGAATTAAACAGAACAGCGCGCCGTCGTAGCGCCGTCCGGGGATAAGGATAAAGATCGCTTAATATAACGTGAGCTCACGCATAGTAGAGGTTAGTTATATCGGCCGAAGGGAGGGGAACGGGAGGAGATCAGGACGTTATGGAGTAGGGTAGACCCCATGATTGTCATTTCAAACTTGGTTTGACATGCTCCAGATCGGTCGCCGGCGCATGTACGTATGAAAGGACACTGTGCCCATGCGGACGTACACCACGCGCATCCTCGGCCCTCGGGCGCCTTCGATATATTCATCCATGTTGAAAACCACAGTGCGCGTCAGCAGTGATGAAGCGAACCGCACGGACGAAGGCCCGCTTGGTGGACGCCAGGCTGAACGGAGAGGAAGAGCGCCCAAGTCCGCGCGAGGACTACAAAATACCTGGGGTGTATTTGGAGGTCGACTGGCGAACAATCGTCATGTATGTCATACGTCTTCTGGACCCAGAAAGGATGAAGGAGCCGACAGTCTGATAGAGATCCAGCCCAGATCCTAGGCCATAGCTCTTTAGCGACTCCGTCTTCCAGCCGATGGATCTCGCGCAAGTAAATCGCTAACTAGTTAGCGATTTCTTTCAACGACATCGCCGACAACGAGTGGATGGATGGCTGGATCGTTGGAGATCGAGCTGTAGGCGTAGGGATTCGTGAGGGATCGAGGTCACAGCAGAAGACAGGAAGGAACAACGAGGTTGGCGGTGTGGCTTTCGGGCGCAAAACGCACTTCAAGTTGCTGGAAATCCGCCAGAGCGCTGTTAGCAGCGGTCGCGTAATACAGGTAACCGGGTTCCACCAGAATTAAACTCCGGGTAGGCGGAAGCACAAATCACTGTGGGGTCGGCCAGCTGAGATTCTTCAGCGCCAGCTCTTCGTGCATGGATGAAGCGGTGTGCTGGAGAAGAAAAAGGGACGTTTCATATCGCTCAGATGTGACCGATGAGAGGCTCTCATCAGTCACATTTTATCGGGTCTTGCGGATCAGCGATTCGGTGTACATTTAATTCACCCCTTTATTAAAATTACGTGTGTGTCTGTCTGAAGCCATTTTAAACTCCGCTTTTAATCTATCATTCCGGCAGAAGGGAGCCGGCGCGAAGCGCCGGCGAGCGCTTGTAAACTTTTAAGGAATTTATTTTCGGCGTAGACCGGAGGCAAGCATGAATGAAAAAGTTCACGCAGGAATCCCTGTCAATTTCCAGTCCCAGCACAGCTCCACACATGTACGCCACCATCACCATCACCACTTTGCAATTTGAACCTGCTCCCGGAA